>JAJGRW010001143.1:59500-230791 GCA_025461045.1 Carex parvula | reverse complement strand
TTTTTGGTTCTGTTTTTTACAGTAGAGATATTTCTCTTTATATACATTTGCTTCAACGGTTAGAATTTTATCGTTGGTACCTATCTTAGTTACTGTTTGGTACAGCTGTCCCTATTTACACTTTTGCATATATACCCCTAATCTATGATGAATTTAAATTCTGAGATTATTCTTCAACACTCCCCCTCAAGCTAAGCTTGTAAATGTCGAATAATCCTAGCTTGCTTGTGATTTCTTCAAATGGTTTAGGGTCTAATCCTTTTGTAAAAACATCCGCTAGTTGATATTTACTCCGAACAAATGGTGTTTCTATTTCCTTGGCTTGGACCTTCTCTCTAATAAAATGGCAATCGATTTCTATGTGTTTGGTCCGTTCGTAAAATACGGGATTTAGTGCAATGTGTCGTGCCGAATTATTATCACAATACATCTTCATGGGTTGATCAACGTTGATTCTCATGTCTTTAAGCAATTGTTTGAGCCATATCAATTCGCTTGCGATTGACGCCATGGCTCGATACTCCGCTTCCGCGCTCGATCGTGCCACGACATTTTGCTTCTTGCTTTTCCATGTGACTAAGTTTCCGCCTACAAATGTGCAAAAGCCGGTGGTGGATTTTCTATCAAAGCTACCGGCCCAATCTGCATCGGAATAGCCACATATTACATTAGAATTATTATTCTTCATCCATATACCCTTTCCGGGATTTCCTTTTAAATATCTTAAAATTCTATTTATGGCCTCTAAATGCGGTGTTCTTGGTGAATGCATAAATTTACTAATTTGGCTTACGGGGAATGAAATGTCCGGACGGATTACCGTGAGATAAATTAATTTACCTACGAGTCTTTGAAATTGGTTGATATTTTCTAAAGGTTCACCATCTTCGGTATTTAATTTATATTTATTATCTATTGGTGTAGATGCCGGTTTACATTCTAATTTACCGGTTTCTTTTAGTAAATCCAAGGTATATTTTCTTTGTGAAATTAATAGGCCTTTGTTTGAAAAAGCTACTTCTATTTCTAGAAAATATTTTAAATATCATAAATCTTTAATGTCAATTTTTTTTTTATTGAAATTTGATTTTTCTAATCTCTTCTAAATTGTTTCCGGTAATTATTAAGTCATCTACATATACTAACACAAGAGTTATACTTTTTCCTTCATTTTTGGTGAACAATGAATGGTCGGCATTACTAATTTTAAAATTGCAAGAAATTAAATAAGAGCTAAGTTTGTCATACCATGCCCGTGGAGATTGCTTCAATCCATAGATTGATTTTTTTTAATCTACAAACAAGGTTAGTATTTTTCTCTTGTACATGACCCGGTGGTAAAGTCATATAAACCTCTTCCTCAAGTGTTCCTTGAAGGAATGCATTTTTAACATCCATTTGATATAAATTTCAACCATTGTTTACGGCAATGGAGAATAAAACCCTAACGGTATTCATTTTTGCAACCGGTGCAAAAGTTTCATTGTAATCTATACCATAGGTTTGTGTAAATCCTTTGGCCACTAACCTTGCCTTATACCGTTCCATGGTACCATCACAATTATATTTAATTTTGTAAACCCACTTGCACCCAACGGGTTTTTTATTTTTCGGTAATGAAACAATTTCCCAAGTTTTATTTTTTTCTAGAGCTTTTAGCTCTTCTTTCATGGCTTATTCCAAGTTGGTTTTTGAGTGGCCTCTTGATAATTTTTTTGGTTCTATTTCCTTCTCTATAGTGGTAAGAAAAGCTTGGTATAAAGGTAAAATTTTTGTATATGAAACAAAATCTTGTATAGGGTATTGGACGGTATAAGTTATATAATCTCTAAGTCTACTCGATGGTTGTGATACTCTAGATGTTCGTCTAAGTCCCGAATTATTTTCTACTTATGTCATTATTGTTATCATTTATTTCTTCTTCGACATCGCTTGTATTATTTTCTTCTAAATTATTTTGAGCAATGTAGGGTATTACCGAATTTATTGTTTCATTTTGAATTTGACTAGACACTTGAATTTCTCCTATTTTTTTGAAATATGGTTCATTTTTAAAAAATATAACATTTCTAGAAATAAACAATTTTTTATTGATAGGATCATAGCATTTGTACCCTTTTTTAAATGATGAATACCCTAAAAAAAATAGTTTTTGTTGATACAAAGTCTAGCTTATCTTTTCTTTTGATATGTACAAAACTTGTACATCCAAATATTCTTAAATGGTCAAAGGTAATTTTTCGTTGATAAAGAATTTCTAGCGGGATTTTATTTTCTAATTTTGAACTTGGTAATCTATTAATTAGATGTGTAGCGCATAGTATGGCATCCGACCAATATATTTTTGGAACATTATTTTGGAACATCAATGTTCTTGTCATTTCTAACAAATGTCTATTTTTTCTTTCCGACACTCCATTTTGTTCGGGTGTATTGATGCAAGTAGTTTGGTGTATAATTCCCTTTTCTTTAAAAAATGTTGCAAAATTCTTGTTTACAAATTCCGTTCCGTTATTCGATCTAAATATTTTTAATTTTGCATAAATTGATTTTCTATAAGACAAAAAAATTCTTTGAAGCTACAAAAAACTTCATCTTTTGATTTGAGTAAATACAACCAAGTGGTTCTTGAGAAGTCATTAATAAAAATAACAAAATATTTAAATCCATTATATGATTCAATCGGGGCCGGTCCCCATACATCCGAATGAATTAAGTCAAACATAGCCTCACTCTTGCTATAGGAATGGGCAAAAGGAAGTTTCGTTTGTTTTGCCAATTTACAAACTTCACAATTGGCACAATTTAAATTTTTACAATCCAAAATATAATTTAAAATCTTGTCGGAAGGATGCCCAAATCTTCTATGCCAAATGCCAATATCAATGGATTTAGCGGAAGCACAAAAATAATTTTTTGAGTTCAAAAAATAGTGTCTATTTTCAAGAAATCCTTCATCAATCTTCGTCCCGGTTTTCCGGTCCTGAAATACAACATTTTTGCAAGAAAAATTATATCACAATTTAATTCTTGTGTTAATTTTTGAATCGAAAGTAAGTTTATAGGAAAAGTATCTAAATATAGTACATTGAATATTTTCTTGTTACAAAATATAGTTTCACCTATACTATTTATTTTAGCCTTCATACCGTTAACTACCAAGACAAATTGGTCATTGTTGATCATATCTAAATTGTTTAGAAGTGCTTGATTACCAAACATATGATCCGTAGCACCACTATCAATAATAATTTTATCTAACAAATTTAAATTTTTTGAGTGTGAAGAAATACCAAAAAATTTAGACTGATTTTGTTGAGTTAGCAACACGGACATCTGCTGAATTAGTGTTTGCATTTGATCTGCTGCATCACTTGACCCTTTTCGGCCTAAGCATGACCCGCCAGCGAAATATCCAGCATTAACCCCAGTAGTCGGTCCGGATTCAGAATTCTTGGGTTTGGGTCCGCTTTGGAGCACACGGATCTCACGCGGATCGCATGCGTCCCGCATTTTCGCGGAGGCACCACGCGTCTCACGCGCCCCGCACATGTCACGCGTTTCCACGTAGGGATCCCATGCTCCGCACATTTCCCATTCTCCGCAGCAAAGTATCCTGAGACCCCTTTTTGCCTTTGTTCGTTCCCTGCTCTGCCTCCTGAGGAGATCCCCTTTTTCCAATATTTTGGTTTCAAATGGGGATGAAGAAACCAACACTTTTCATGTGTATGTCCCTCTTTCTTACACCGCGTACACCTTTCAATTTCGCGTTGATTTAAGTAATTTTGAGATCTAGGGTTTTGGCCAAAATTGGGAAAATTGAATTTTTTTGCTGCTGCAAAGCCGTGGGCTTCGTGTCCCTCTTCGATTGTGGGTTGTGGACCACCCATGCCTCTCTTCGGCTTTCTTCTTGTTGGATCATATTCTTAATTTGTGAGTAAGAAGGAAGGGGAATTGTGTTCATAATCTGAGCCCGCACTGCCTCATAGCTGGGATTTAAACCAGCAAGGTACTCAAATATATCATCTTCTTCTTGCCGTTGTTTGATTATTGCCAAGTCAGTGGTTGGCGGCCGGTATAATCGGAGTTCATCTTTTTTCTTTTGAAGAGCACCAAGGTACTCTATATGCTTTCTATTGCCTTGCTTTTCTTGCTGGATTTCTTACTTGAGTTGGTAGATACGGGAATAATTATTTTCTTGCCCGTACATGTCTTTCACGGCTTGCCACAACTCAAAAGCCGTGTCAGCAAGTAGAAAAAGTTCTGAGATTGATGGCTCCATGGAATTTGTGAGCCATGTTATGATTTTGTCGTTGTGTGTTCTCCATTTCTTTGCTGCTTTTTTTCCGATTTCGGTCAGTAAATTTGGATTTGCGGGTTTTGGCTTGGTAATTTCTCCTGTGATGTACTCTCGCATCTCTCGACCGCTGAGCGCTCTAGATGCAGCCTTTGCCCATGTAAAATAGTTCTTGCCATTGAGCAAAGTATTTGTGAGCTTGGAGGTGTTGGTAGCCTCGTGTTGCCCCTCTTGAGCCATTTACTTTTTTTTGCTGAATTTTTGAGTACCAGTTTACTGGTAATGGATTTGGGTTTTTTCCGGTCACAGAACTTAGCGCTATGATACCATATTATTTTGAGAGATGCAAAACTAAGGAGAATCGTTCAACCTTTTTTCTTATTTCTTGGTTCTGTTTTTTACAGTAGAGATGTTTCTCTTTATATTACATTTGCTTCAACGGTTAGAATTTTACCGTTGGTACCAATCTTAGTTACTATTTGGTACAGCTGTCCCTATTTACACTTTTGCATATATATCCCTAATCTATGATGAATTTAAATTCTGAGATTATTCTTCAACAGTATTTCTGATGTGGATTTCAAACTGCATCAATTTTAAAAATCTTCAGGACCATTGTAGTTAATTTTCTTTTAATTAATATAAAACTATTTGAATCGTATCCTCGTGTATCCGATCCAGAGAGAGAATCAATTGTAATGCCATGTTCAACACATTCTTATATATTAAAAACAAAAATATGGTAGGTACGTGGTATTATACAAGGCAAGCCCTCCAATTATATAATTAATTTTAATTATTCCACGAAGATTGGTCAATAGTCGCAACGTATGAACAGATCCAATCTATGCAAATAAAAAAAATTAGTGCATATTATAAGAGGTTCTAATTTTGACAATCGCCCAAATTATACAATCAGTGATAAATATCTTTCCGGGCCATTAATTTACTACTTAATACTCAATTTTGAAGTATAAAATGATGATAATGTTACGATAAAGTTAACCTAGTTTGAATACTTGTATCACTTATAATACTTTACAATTTTCAATATCAACTTTAAATTAATAATAATTTCTTATTTCATACTGTTTGTTATTTTTAATGTATAAATAGAAACAATTTTATCAATTATAATTACTTATGAAACTATATATTTTGATTAAAAAAAATGCATACAAAACCAAATCAAATATCTCATGTGTTATGAATATCAATCAAGGGCCTACATTTTGAAAAATACTATCTTTTGTAGATAAGATAGTCACAAATCATAAATATTTTAAACTGCATAATATAAACAATCATGAATATTCTGATCATTTCATAATTAAAATTGGGGATTAAGTATATAGCAAGCTAAAAGTTTGAAAGCTGTGGCATTATATCTAGGACATAAAGAAAAGTTGACGTATTTTTTTGTTTTTGTTTTTGCATTCTATGAGATCTGAGTCAGACACTCGGACTAAGTTAACTAATAAATAAATAAGCACACTTAATATTAGTTTAGCAATGAAGGAAGAGAATCGAAAGACGTGGTCCTTGGTTCTAAAATATTTTTGTTGGCATTTGATAATGAATTTAATAATCTGTACTATGCGAGATAAGTTTGGAGACGGTGCTTAAGACTTGAGCAATTAAATGAGATTGGATCTTGTCCCGCATGAAGGAACCACTTTATTGACAGAAATTATAATTTATTATCCAGAAATTAATATCGTGCCATTATATTAGACTGTACTAACGCAATGGAGTTGTCCAGTGATGCATATACTGGATGTGCATTCATGGAAATCAAAGGCAAGCCATTTTCAGTAATAGAATCGGCAAGAATGGAATAGGATCAAAATATGATTTAAAGAAAGTTTATGTAAATCATTGTAATCCTCTGTACAATTCAATGGATTAAGCAAATTACAAATATCCTTTATTCATTTGCCCCTTTATATACCATTCTGAAATTGCTTCAGGCAACATATTTTTTATTTTTTTTATTTTGGCCCATATAAAATCCTGTAATTATGCTGGAATATAGTCCTAAACCGATGAACGCACATACATATGAGAAATGATTTACTATTTAATTTGACATATCATCACAATAATTTTTGTGTGTTAATAATTTAAATTTCAAGTTTTAAAAATGTACTCGAATCTTTTATCTTCTTCTATATCACATGGAGTATTTGTGAAGTAAAAATTAAAATATGGAGTTTACTTGATACCGGATCAAAGGGTAAAAAGATCAATATACATATTTAACTATGACCAACTTTGGATTTTTTCTGTTATGCTGATGTTATAATAAAGAAACTCTAATTTTTTAACAATATGCCTTATTTGTACTGGTATTGAACAAGATCAGTATTTTCGACTTGTCATTTGGAGCGTAAAATAAACTTATTAATGTAGCAAAAGGTGTTGTCATGATGAACGTGGCATCGAAATTCAATTCGTGGAAAAAAAAGATACGAGTAAATGAGCTGGAATCTGTTCGAATTCAATTCTTCTCTGCTCATTGCGCCACTCAGACTATTTTCTTATCCAAATCTCATACCAAAAGCCAAAGGCTAGCACTCTTGGACTTGCCAAATCTGATTTATATGTCCTAAACTAATTGGGACTTGCTCAAGGCCCCAAACATTCTGACATACAAGCATTACTGCGCAAATTGCAAATTATAACATATTATATAAAAATTCTTATATTTGTGAATGTAAATTCCTGGATTACACATAATCCATAATGAATTTTTTTTTTCTAATTTTAACTTTCATAAAAGACTTGGATATACAAGATTCTCCACAAATTGTTATTAGCATCCAAGCTTTATGAAAAAAACTTTATTTATTTTGCACTGCACACCCTTAAAATATGAAAGGTGCTGACAGATCTTAAATAAGCTACCTTCAGTGTATGTACAGACAATGGAAGAGGAACTCTGTATCTGTGCAGGAAATGAACAAGGTATTTTTTGAATGGTCAAATTATAACAAATTTGGAGGTTTCAAAGGGACCAATGCATAAATAAATTCAATACCTAACACAGTTTATTGTATCCTATAATGCAACAAATTTCCTCTCCATCGATGAAAACCCATTTTTATTCAAGGTGGTCGTGAGGTCGGAGAGACATGAACATGGCTGCATAGCGGCGGAGACGCCTATCACTATCTTCTCCAGGATCTGTTCTCTGAATATCCATCGTTTGATCCCTCGACTTGTACCGGCGCCATGCCAGCTGGATGTTCACTGCTGCCCATGTGCGCCAGTGGGACGAGTAGTATCTTGCAGTTCTCTTTAGTTTCTCATTTGCAAACTTATACCTGAAGTAAGGTTCAAATTGAACCATTATGAGCGATTTCAAAAATCAATCACCTTTGATTATATCTATACTGCGTTGGTTCAATTCAAATACTTGAACCTTTAAATATGATGAAAATACATTATGCAGGAAGCATTAAAAAAAGAACCCTCTGTCATTTTTTATTGTTGTTGTTTTTTTTCTCTTGCTATGGGGGTTGTCATTATTTGTAAATTGTGATTTAGTTATAGTGAAAGTTACTATTAACAAAAGAAAGACATCTTCTTTTAGTGGTCTAAACCTTTGTCGCTTATAAATAAACCATGTCATATTACTAGTTTTGCTTATTTCATTGGATTTAATCAGTATGTACTTAATTATAGTATAATTAACAAACCTGAAGTGCTCAGTTATGAACTGAAGATCGTGGGCATCCAAACCGAATGCCTCAGTTGGTTCAGTTGAAACAAAAGTGGCAGAAGAGGCAGGTAGGCGGTCAATGAATGGCCGGCGAAGGCACCATGAGAGGAGTTCATCTCCAAGGAAGCTTCCCGGGCCCAACATGCAAGTGGCGATCGCACCTTTGCTGAGAGGACTGCCTACTTTGCAATTGACCCTCGCACGATAACACCATCCTTTGCACAGGATCTCCTTCCCTTATACACCTCTTCAAAAATCTCCAATAGTAAATTGCAAGTACTGAAAAATAAAAGAAGAAATTGTTTTGAGATAATGTGTTTGCCTTCTCATCCTTGGAGTAGACCAGGTGTTTGACTCGATCACAGATATTGTCAAGGATGAGGTCATCCAAATGCTGGAATAAAGGTACCTGAAAATTGCATATATAACATCCAAATCGATTAACTTCTTGTTGGAGTAGAACTCACAAAGGAAAATTTTTATGGGAAATTTCTTGTGCTTAAAACAGGGAACTGAACTATAATCAACAAAGAACTGACTTTAAAAATAATACAGAGGGTATAGTTTATAATGCCTTTTTAATGAGTTCGAGGCAAAGATGGCGCCGGATATCACGCCTGAGACCTTGAGGCAACTCTTGGATAAAATCCATCTCGTCTTCTCCTCTAGTTGCGTACCATCTCTGCCTTTCATACTGTCTAACCCGTTGCCTTAATGTTGATGGCAGCTGTCTCCTTTTCATCCACCATTCCAAGTCCCGGCAACGTAATTGCATCTTTCTCTTCCTTGCCATCACAGAATGCAAGAACACCTACACCATAAGAAAAAGAATTAAAAAGTATTAGTATTATTTATTAAACCATTTGCACAAATGAATAAAATATAATATATGAGGATAACCTGAATATTTCCTATCAATAGAGTGAAGAGCATCAAACCACTTAAACATATGATTATACTGAATATCACCTCCAACCCTGGCTTGTCAGGCTTCAAGCTTCTTACCAAATTGTACGTAATTAGTAGCAATGAAGTTCATATCATTTCAATCTTTCTAAATCAATATATATCAAACAATCATTTGTTGTGATTTGTTTGTATATTTAGACAAAGTATGAAAACATGTTCGATTTATGCCTCATGATGTACCTTAGAGTCATGAGGCCCCAAAAAATGGGATAAAGGATCTTGACGGCAATAGAATTGCTGGAGATGACCGGGAGGGCTTGTATGTAAATACCGAAATTTGAACGGTCCGTTCCACTGAGACATGCTTGTATCGTTTGATTGGCTGCAACTGTCATGTCGTCCATGCAGGATAACTGTTTCACAAGGTCACAACTTTGATTTATCTGGCACTGTACTTTCCTAGCATCCGATGACTCGCTGGATTGCAAGAATGTACCAACAACCGCCTGCAACCTGATATTGAATAGTTATTTTAGAATTTTAATAAAAAGAAGTCCCACATTTTGAAACTTGGAAGCTAATAGTATTTTTCAAGTTTAATTAACTATTTACCAGTGTTAGCATGGACCTAATTATTTTTAATGGCTGGTTGATACTTGACACAAAAGGGTATTATATCATTGTATTGCAGTGCTGTTCAAAACTTCAGAAGTAAGAATCAGAATCTCAAATAATTGATAAGCATATAATGCTGCGTAAAAGCACAAGTTTAGTGCATAATAGTAATTATTTAACTACTAATTTCACTATCATTATGAATTCTCAAGTGGTATCATGTCATGAATATTGCAATTGAGAACTATAATAATACAATACTCACATGGGAGGCGATGAAATAGGCAATGAGGTTCAGCACAAAGCCCCACCAAATTGTCCCAAAAATAAATCCTGTGACTTTTTGCATTCTTCTCATCATGCAAATGCTGTGATAGACCTTTGGAATATACTGGAACCAGAATACCAGTAGAAGGATAATTATTACAAGCTTGATCTGTCCTTCCATAATCATGTTTGGTAAAACCCACCAGAAAAGGATCTGCATTCGTTAAATTAACAACAATTTAATCAGTATTAGCCATTGAAATTACAAAAAATAAATAAAGGCCTATTCCTATTTCCGATTTACCAGTGCCGTGACATACATAATCTGCTGAATTTCACTGCTCATATCCTTTGAGATTATTTTACTTTTATTTGTTTAGAACTTTTTGAAGATTTCATATTTTGCTTCCTACGAAACCCGGCCCAGGTAAGAGAAGTTTTGGGCCGAATCAGGAATTTGGAAATGTAACATGGATCAAAAGAAGATAGGTTTACAAACAAGAGCAGGAAAGCGAATCTCAGCCGTACGATCACGAGATATTCACAGGGAAGATGTCAGATGTGACATGGATGTGACTAGGTTAGTGGTACAACTACTGTAGAATTTGGTTCCGTATTCCATTCTCCAATCAATGCTCAGCTAAACTATGTACTGGCATACAGCATTGTAAAATTGTAAGGGTAATTTCAAAATTAAAAAAATAAAATTGTAGATGTCTTTTATGTTATTTAGATAGAATGTGTAAAATTGAGTCAAGTTCAAATTTAACTGGCTATATATTAGAAAATGTTAAAAATTTAAAATTGTTCGATGGAAGACTAGGGGGGTCAATGACACCCGTTTACCTTACCCATATCGTGTCTGAAAAGACAGATGAGGGTAAGATTTTGTTTCCGTTAGCTTATCAGGTACGGGTAAGGGTAACAATTTTTTTTTCGTTATCTACCCGTTATCCTATAAGATAATTTTTAAAAATAAAATTATACATATAGATATATATTTGTATGAAGATAATACATAATACAATAAAAATTTTGTATTTTACTAAATTTTTATAATACAAATTAGTTGTATTCATTATTTTTTTCTTGTTTTGAAAAATATTTTATCAAAATCACAAATCGAGATGTGAATGGCACTTTTTATCAGTTTATCCGACCTGTACTATATTTGAAAACGGGTGAAGGTAAAGATTTTTTATTCGTTATCATGATAGGTACGGGTATGAAAATGTCTCCACCCGATCCGTATCGTACCCATTGACACCCCTATGGAAGACTAGATTATTTTAAGATTGGTCCAAACTTGATACATGCTTTATTATGACGAAGAATACATGTAAAATTTTTATTTTTAATAATATTTTAAAGATATTAAATAAATATATTGTAAAATATAAATGTACGCTGGAATTATAAAAATACAATATGTTATGAATAGATGTCAAGTTATTTATTTGTGCATCAATGTAGCAAATCGGTGCCAAAAAAAAGAATGAGGTTATGGTACATTGTAATACGCACATATGTCCGTGATTTGAATTTATTTTCTTATTTTCAAGTTCAAAAAATAGATATGAACTCCTCAGTATAATTTTCATATGAAAAAATAATTCAAACCAAATTCTACATTATTTATTATTTTTGTTACTACTTTTTTAGATGCGTAGAAAATCACATGATCTAAAGATTATGGACCATTCAAAAATAGAAATTTTTTATTTATCTATAAAACAAGTAAAAAGTTTCTACAAAAATGTAAACTTTGGTCTCCAGGAATATTTTTATGTTGAGATCATGTTGAAAGGTTTGAATTAATTTTCCGGACTTTAAAAATAAAAATATAAATATACAGTATTGTTTCGACTTTAAAAACAAAGATACAAATATCTATAGTACGGCTTAATCTAAACATTTCAAAGTAACATACTCTCACTATAATAAAATAAGTGCGACATATACTATTTAGCTAAATGTGTTCCTATGATATTTGTACTTAAAAACTTAGGAGTGATAAACGTTGACCGTTCTTATTTTAAACATCAACTCCACCTTTAAATATTGACTTTAAAAATAGCGACCAACTAGCAATGCATTGATATATTTTCTATTAAGAAAATGAGGAGGGTTCCAATGCCTCAATTTTTCATGCCTCCATTATGCCTCTATTTTTAAAACTTTAATAACTCAAAATTTAAAACTTAAAAGTCAAAATAAAACCGTTGGATATGATCTACATCATTTTATTTATGTGCTCATAAAAAATTATCACATTTTGATTTTGTTTTTATGTGAATTAATAAGTTGAAAAATCAACGTCTAGAAATTATCCATATTAGTACGTTTTTTACAAGCTCTTGATGACAACCAAAACAAAATTGAAATGTCATAATTTTTTACACGTGCATAGATAAAATGATATAGATCATATCCAACGGTTTTATTTTGACTTTTAAGTTTTAAATTTTGAGTTATTAAAGTTTTAAAAAATATAAGCATGATGGAGACATAAAAAATTGAGGCATTGGAACCCTCCTCTAAGAAAATATAATGAAGCTTAATGGTTACATAAAAAAATAAACAAAATCAATGTACTGTACATAGCAACTGGATTAATTAATGTTATTAAAAGAGACAAGACATGACCTGTCCATGTCTGTCATGCCATTGAACCGTATCTTTCGAACAGTAATCAAAACTATTGTTGAAAAAAAACGTCCGTTTATAAAAGCTGATTAATTGGTCGATTAGTCGTTAATGGTAATCAAACTGTCATGAATTTTCCGAAATATAACCGATTATTTCCGATTATTTCCGATTAATTGCTTGACAGTACCATGTCCGTTCGACAACCGCATACCGTTATTTACACTATTGATCAAAACCAAAGAGATTGTACTCGTAATAATATTATAATGAAACTAGTGGAAACTATACAGTGTTATGTAATTACAATCCAACAGATGTATGAATAATTGAACAGAGATCTGATATATATGAATTTGTTACCTGGTAGTTGACCGGTCAACATTTTCTATTGATCGATTAGTATTTTGAAAAACCTATATTTCTACCCAACACAAACTATTACCGTGTTCTAGTTAGAATTTAATTATATGAGGCAATTTTTTTTACTAATACAACTAACAGATATCAGATTATTGTGAATTAACTAATTTAGATTGTGCATTGGTCAGAGATAGACATAATTTTTTACATGTTAAAATTTATCCTTTGCTTGTTTAAAATTTACTTTAGATATTTTAAAATTCACTTTGGATCTATGTTTCAGCTTATACAAGTATTTAACTTAAATTGCAAGCTATTATATAAGATCATTCAACTTAATTTAAATACCAATTCAAATTAGCTACAAAAAAATTAAATATATGTCTTTCCGCAGAGAGATGAGATCTTGTGCTATCACACTAAACTCGCAGTCCATTTTACTTAGCTATATAAAAAGAGGAGGGTTCCAATACCTCATACTCTTCATACCTCAGCATACTTCATATTTTATATCTTCGTTTTCAAAGTCCAAACTGTTGATCCGAACCGCTTAACATGATATCCATACTAAAATATGCTTGGGGATGAAATTTTATAATTTTTGTAACTTTTTTACTATTTTTTAAGATAGATACAAAATCATTGTTTTTGGACTGTTAAAAAAACAGTGATTTTCTACCCATCTTAAAAAATAGTAAAAAATTTTCAAAAATTATAAAATTTCATTCCAACCATATTTTAGTATGGATATCATGTTAACGGTTCGGATCGACAATTTAGACTTTGAAAATAAAAATATAAAATATGAAGTATGATGAAATATGAAAGACATGAGGCATTAAACCCTCCTCATATAAAAATTCTAACTTAGATTTCCAAGAAAAAAAATAACTTCTTAATTTTATAATAATTGTTATTAGACTTTTGTAGGTTGCGTCTCCGAAATGTTTCAGCTGATTAATCAGCACAATTGAAGATGGAAAAATCGATTCTTGAACCCATTTAACTTAGCATAATGAAGAAAATTAATCACTTTGTTATCGATTTTATCATGACAGATCACGGACATGTCAAATTATGTCTGTCGCCTGACGTACATTCTTTTAATTAAAAAGAATATGTTACACAAACTCATCTGGTCAAATCACATCACGTTTCGTGATCAATTATTTTTATTTATTTATTTATAATATTTTCTATTCTTTTAGTATTTTTATTTTTATTTTTTTTATGAACTAACTTAAAATTAAAAAAAATCTAAATGTGAACAGTCAAGTCGAGTTTGATCCCGTTACAGTTTCACTTACGTGGTGTAATTATTTTTTATTATTTGAAACACATCATATCACGTCATTAAAAGAAAATTGATCACTGCGCTTTAAAAATCGGTTCATGAACCGGTCGAATGATTTTCTGATGTTGTTGTCGGTAATATATTACAGGGGTGGCAACAAGCTGGGTTCTAGCTCAGTTTGTTAATTTTGGATCGAGCTATAGCCGAGCGAGCTGGATCTAGGGCATCTGAGTTAAAATTCTAGCTTGAAATCGTGACAAGCCAGTCCGAACTAGCTCGCGAGCTGACGAGCTGGCTCGCTGGATTTGACTGAATCTTGTTTTAAGAAAAAAATAAATTCTACAAACTTTTTGAACCGAGCTGGACCGAGCTAGACAATATAAAATGTACACAAAATCATACAAATTTACAAATTGATGCCTAACCGAGTTAGATCCTAGATTGAACTCGTTAATTTTGGACCGAACTAGTGACGAGTTTGTTCGTTAACAGCTCGATCCAATAACGAACGAGCTATTAGTAAACAAATCTAGTACGAGTCACAATCAAGTCACAAGCTACGAGTTTTTTTGCCACCCCTATTTACAGGCAGCATCATCCAACATTTCTCTGTATCTGTAATACAATTGCCGGATCCACATGTCATAATTCCGTGAGAGAGTACTCATCTAACGTGTGCTAGAATCCATAAAGTGTCGCTGTTGGATACCCACTGAAAATCTGGCTGGTCCCCACACGCATCATTCGGACACGACACGGGAACGTGTCCATCCAACGACGGTTTATTTTTTCCTTTAAAAAATAATAGAACGTGTCGCATCCGTACAAATTATGAAGACGAAGACAAAGAAACCAATGAGTACGTCTTGTTTGGATGATAATGGTGCCAAAAGCAGTTGTGATACGGATACAATCTTGTCTTTAGTATTTGCGTCCATAATTCAAACCTTACACCAATAATTTTCCATTACGAAAATGAGCGGAGTCAGATTTGAAGTTATGATTTCAAACACATATTAATTAAATATCAAATATATAAAATTTTCATTATGAATATGAAATTAATTTTACAATATACATACATAGTATTTATTCTAAATTATATAGTAAAATTATATTTTTAGTACAGAATTTTGAAGATAAGTAAAGTCTCTTCAACTAAATCTATCCCTAATTAGTAATTAGGAACTGACATTACCTAAGATATATATCTCAATTTTACTTTGGCATAAATATTTAAGTAGTATTGTGTATTTCACCTTTAACTGAATTAGTTCGGATTCTGATCTCAACTCCTCTCATTATAGTCTAAGATCGCACGCATGACCTTATTTTATTCATTCCGAAATGATTTGTGGAAACATAATTTATATCGGAAAAATCATTAAAAATTCACTCTTAGATGATGTTAATTAACCGATCGATCTGATATATTTATTGTATTGTATAAAGATTGCATTTGATAAATTGTATAAGAGAGACTATGCCATGCTTCCCCTATGTAGCTTCTACCAGGTTTTTCAAGAAAAAAAAAAACAGAGAGAGAGATACTATGTCATGATTCATCAGCTTCTTTTAAGGTAATACAAAAGGCGCTCCAAAGGAATCCTACGAAAGTGATCTCCAGAAAGAAACAATTTTCATTTATCTGAAGACGTGCGCGATGCGGAAACGATTTCTGCGGACATTGTACGGTAGTAGCATCTCTATTACAAGTAATACTAAATGCCAAAACCTTTTGCTTTCGGAATCGGTGGACAATTCGATGAGCATCTCACTAGATTTTAGCATCATATTAAAGCCGTCCGATTTATATTGTAATTAACACATGCAATTTTAAAATTTCTTCAGACTAAAGTACGAATCTTGATGTCTATTGGACAGCTCCAACGATCAAATTTGCATCGAACCGCCTCCCACTACTTCGGAATCATCCGATGTTCAATTTGTGTCGAGATTCTAACGTCTTTGTTTAAATATTTTGAGTACAATATAATTAGTTGTTTATCTTATGAATCTTTTTTGAGAAAATACTCTCTAATTTATATTCAAATTCAAATAAAAGAAATGAAGTTATGCATATATAACTAATATATTGTATGCTAGCTTGTGAAATGTGAAATATAGCATATATAGAATGTATTGATAATTCCTTGCTTGTTCTTTATATATAGTAAGAGGAATCCAATGTTGATGGTGTTTTTATCACAACCATAACTTATCCCCATTTATATATCTCTTGAACTAATTTTAGAAATAAATTAACCCATGTTCATTCACGCATTGATTGTTTAAAATTTAAATTATTTGACTTATTTAATAATAAAAAAATACAATTATGACGGCCACTAATATAGACATTAATTAATCAGATCCATCATAAATGAAAAACCATGAAACGACAACGATCGAGTGCGTCCACTAAATGCTCAGTAATTTCTCAATAACTGTAGAACCAGAAAAAGATAGATCCAAAGAAAATTTTCACCTCTAACCTACCTTCTGACAGTATTCGTACTCGTCGCTATAACTACTTTCAACGTACGCACTACTAATAAACATTTAACCTACTATATGTGTTATTTTTTTCTTTTAATTATAGAGTACACTCTTGTACTAAATTTTGTTAGTTCTTAAATTTTTTATTTATGTTTTTATATAACTCAGTCTCTTCATAAAATATTAAACGTATATTTATAATAATTTAGTGATTAAAATTTACTTTGTGAAGATCTAAATTCAAATTTAAGTGATTATATATTATATATTTTACATTTTGGCCTCTCGATTGAAATTTTCTTATTTCCGTCTCCGGAAATATCACCTTTATAAATTGTTCGTATTAGGCCATATTACTATCCATGGTAAATCCAAAAAATTCAAGGATATAAACGTATGTTACCTGAGGAAGAGGAAGTAACACAAAGAGATCAAACCAAATCCCTTTTGGCTTCTTTACGTAGTGTCTGGCAATCTCTATCGGATCCCAAACCAGCTTACCCGATCCAACAACTAGCGATTCGCGTGACACAAATGCAAGTCTAAGCTGCACCCAAATATGCCCGGCATGAATGATGTCAGCACCGGTGCGCACCGCCGCTGCCAAAGTCACAACCGTACGGGCCACCCCTATTAACCCTTTACGACACGTGCCATTTTTTACCCCGACCCCGATAGCATAGAAGAAAACCGGGTCAGCTGCAAGCGCAAGTGCACGTGCGAATAGTAAAGCACGGTTCCAGGATTGCACTCGAGGACTTCTCGGATCGAGCACCGTACCGAAAATCCACCTGTGTTTTCTCTTGCTTGTTGCATGTAGGTTACGGGTTGGAGTACTGGATGCAGGATTGTATTGGATCGGTATCAGAGATGAACCGGCACAAGCTTCCCATTCAGGTTGGGCAAGAGCATGTTCACAGCTGGTGGAGTGGAAGGCCGGTGCACCGGGTCGGGTGCAAGCATAGCATTCCGATATGGATGCAGATCCGGCTGAATTTGCAAAATTAGATATTGTGTCATCCCGGCTAGTACATATCCGGAGTTTACGTTTCAACCGCCTCCATATGCTCAGAAAGCTAGTATTTGAGGAAATAAATACTGTTAATAGATTTTAGGAATTGAATAATTAAATCTCTGCGCTCTTGGAAGTTTGAACAATAGTACTTAGCAAACAACATGAACTCAATAAGTAATTTAGAGCGAGTAAATAAGCATAAATTCCCCAAAATTCATGCAATTTCAGTTTTACTTAGTATATTCTGTGCCAAAATCAATCAAGATCATATATGAAGTTTTGACTTTTGAGTGCCGCTAGTTTGACTATGCGTACCTTGTGGGAGAAGATTGAGGAACTGTGGTGGAACTGGAGGAGTCCGGTGGTAGAGGAGAACTGGATGATCCAGTGACGGTACCAGAAGTGGAGGAAGAAAGCATTTGGGAGAGATCGGATGGGGGCGAGCTCATCTTTCATCTCTCTCCCTCCTCTCTCTCTCTCTCTGGTTTATGTTTTTTTCTCTCTTATTTCTCCCTAGTGGAGCTTTGGAGTTTGGAGAGGTACAAAAAGGAATAGATATATAAGCTTAGAGGAACCGCCACTCGCCAGCATGAATTGTACATATAACTGTCTAATATTTAATTTTCGTATATTATTTCGGTACGATTTATTGTATGAAATTGTGGTTCGGTATTTTCTTTTTAGTAGAGTGGTCCGGTACTACGCCATCGTGTCTTGTCTGATTTTAAATGTATTGGTCAAATAGTCAACAATGATCTGTCTTAATGACTATATTTTGAGTGCAATTAATAAAAACATGCTTATACATTCTATTCAATGAACCTATCACGTTGATTTTCACCCAGTTTTTGACGAGCTTAATTTCAAAATCTATCAAATTAAATTTTTAATGATAAAATCAAACGATTGAAATCGAATTACTTTACTAGTGGTGTATTTACATATTAAATTTATAAATTTTTGAATTAATTATGTGCAAAATCAAGAGGTAAAAAAATAATCGTAGTAAAATTAACTTATATAAAATTTATTTTTTTACCGCTTAATTTTATATTAAATCAATTTATAAATTTACAAATTTAATATATATACACATCACTCGTGAAATATATCAATTTTGATGATTTGAATATGTTATTTAAAATCATTATGATAAATTTTAAAATCACCCAAGTTCTACTCTATAAATTGTGGTCCGTTATTTTTTTGTAGTAGAGTGGTCCTATACTAAGCCTCTTGTCTGAATTTAAATGTATTAGTCAAATAGTCAACAATAATTGTCTGTCTTAATGACAAGATATTTGAGTGCAATCAATAAAGACATACTTTATACATTCTATTCAATAAATATTAATCTCATCCTACATTAATTAAGTTAAATACAATTATTTTGAAATTTATAAATTTCAAATTTGGTTCATACAAAGTCTACAGGCAAAAAAAAAAAAAACCATTACTGTTAATTGTAATTATAAGAGATCACATATTCAAAATATGACTGAGAATAATTTTTTGTAAATATTTACAAATTAAATAACATGACTCCATCTTTTATCTAGAAAAATTGTCAATTTCTTGTATCCATCATTTAAATCCAATCCAATAATTAAAAAGATGTCGTGGATCCCTATCAGATATGATAAGATGAACCGGAGCGTGATGGTATTGTGCTAATTAATTAATGAAGACAAAATTATCACACACATAATTAATAAGGATGATGGCGCACATAAACACACACATATAGACACCCACACATACATATATACATATATATAGTCATATATATATATATATATATATATATATATATATATATATATATATATATATATAGAGAGAGAGAGAGAGAGAGAGAGAGAGAGAGATAGGCTATGGTGAGTTGTGAAGTAAAACGTCGTTTTACTTCACGCTATATTTTGTCATTTTGAAAATCCAAACAACCGATCCGAACCGTTCAACATGTTCTAAATATTGAAATGTGCTTGGAGACTAAATTTTACATTTTTTGGAATTTTTTTACTATTTATTAAGCCACTTTGAAAGTTTCTGATCTGGTGGTCTAGAAAATTTTACTGTTTTTTACTGTTCACCGTTGGATCAGAAACTCTCAAAGTGGCTTAATAAATAGTAAAAAAATTCTAAAAAATGTAAAATTTAGTCTCCAAGCACATTTCAATATTTAGAACATGTTCTAAATATTGAAATGTGCTTGGGACTAAATTTTACATTTTTTGGAATTTTTTTACTATTTATTAAGCCACTTTGAAAATCACTGATCCACTGTGAACAGTAAAAAACAGTAAAATTTTCTGGACCACCGGATCAGCGATTTTCAAAGTGGCTTAATAAATAGTAAAAAAATTCCAAAAAATGTAAAATTTAGTCTCCAAGCACATTTCAATATTTAGAACATGTTGAACGGTTTGGATCAATTGTTTGGATTTTCAAAATGACAAAATATGGCTCGAAGTAAACAGGGGTTTTACTTCGCGAAGTACAATAGCCCATCTCTATATATATATATATATATATATATATATATATATATATATATAGAGCTGGGCTATGGTGAGTTGTGAAGTAAGATGTCATTTTTATTTCACGCTTATATTTTTATTTTGAAAATCCAAACAACCGATCCGAACCGCTCAACATGTTCTCTATATTGAAATGTGCTTGGAAACTAAATTTTACATTTTTTTGAATTTTTTTACTATTTATTAAGCCACTTTGAAAATCGCGGATCCGGTGGTCCAGAAAATTTTACTGTTTTTTACTGTTCACAGTGGATCAGCAATTTCAAAGTAGCTTAATAAATAGTAAAAAAATTCCAAAAAATGTAAAATTTGGTCTCCAAGCACATTTCAATATTTAGAAAAAGTTGAACGGTTCGGATCGGATGTTTGGATTTTCAAAATGAAAATATGGCGTGAAGTAAAACAACGTTTTACTTCACAACTCACCATAGCCTATCTCTATATATATATATAGATAGGCTATGGTGAGTTGTGAACTTCACGCCATATTTTCATTTTGAAAATCCAAACAACCGATCCGAACCGTTCAACTTTTTCTAAATAATGAAATGTGCTTGGAGACTAAATTTTACATTTTTTGGAATTTTTTTACTATTTATTAAGCCACTTTGAAATCGCTGATCCACTGTGAACAGTAAAAAACAGTAAAATTTTCTGGACCACCGGATCAGCGATTTTCAAAGTGGCTTAATAAATAGTAAAAAAATTCCAAAAAATGTAAAATTTAGTCTCCAAGTATAGAGGAGGGCTCAAATGCCCCAATGCTTCATGCCCCATTCGTGCCCCAACATCTATATCTTCAAATGCAAAGTTCAAACAGATAATCCGAACCGATCAACATGATATCCATGTTAAAATATGATTGGAGACCAAATTTTATATTTTTTGGAATTTTTTTACTATTTTTTAAGATAGGTACAAAATCATTGTTTTTAGATGGTCCAGAATTTCCTGATTTTGTACCTATCTTAAAAAATAGTAAAAAAATTCCAAAAAATATAAAATTTGGTCTCCAATCATATTTTAACATGGATATCATGTTGATCGGTTCGGATTA
Source organism: Carex parvula (assembly GCA_025461045.1). NCBI lineage: Eukaryota > Viridiplantae > Streptophyta > Magnoliopsida > Poales > Cyperaceae > Carex > Carex parvula. The sequence continues at coordinate 209,565 of JAJGRW010001143.1, read as the reverse complement.
TCTGTTTGAACTTTGCATTTGAAGATATAGATGTTGGGGCACGAATGGGGCATGAAGCATTGGGGCATTTGAGCCCTCCTCTATACTTGGAGACTAAATTTTACATTTTTTAGAATTTTTTTACTATTTATTAAGCCACTTTGAAAATCGCTGATCCGGTGGTCCAGAAAATTTTACTGTTTTTTACTGTTCACAGTGGATCAGCGATTTCAATGTGGCTTAATAAATAGTAAAAAAATTCCAAAAAATGTAAAATTTAGTCTCCAAGCACATTTCAATATTTAGAAAATGTTGAGCGGTTCGGATCGGTTGTTTGGATTTTTAAAATGAAAATATAGCGTGAAGTAAAACGACGTTTTACTTCACAACTCACCATAGCCTATCTCTCTCTCTCTCTCTCTATATATATATATATATAGAGGAGGGTTCAAATGCACCAAAATTTCTTGCTCCAAATTCGGTCCAAATCCTGAACCGTGTATCTCATTTTAGATGAACGCCTCAGATTTTTCTCTCCCTCCGACTCTTCATTTCCAAAAATTAGCGCTCAAGTCTTTTCTTTTCTCTCCAGTGAACAAAATAGGTAGGAAATCAAAACCTATTGTCCTCTCCATTTCTAGGAGATCGCTTCTGATTTAATTCCGTGGACAAAGTTGCCATGGTTCTTTCTCCTTCCCCTCTTTCTCCAGTGAACGAAATTGCTATTGCAGTTGCTCCCTCCGCCATGCCCACCATCGAACCGGCCATGCTTCGAAGCTCCGTCGAGCCCTCATCGCCACCATCTTCATTCTCTGACGTAATCTACTTTCTTTAAGTTCCAACTAAATTTCTCCAAAATGCAAGATTAATGAAAGTCAAATATCAATCAAGAGGGAATTCCATTTGTTGATAAAGAGGAGGTGAAACGTCTTTCTGCAAGATAAAGAAAAGAGTTTATTATACTGCTATTAACAGTATATCGCTCTGCATTAACAGTATATTTGTTGATCGCAAGAAATTTTTGGTTTTATCAACAAATACTATTATACTGCTATTAACAGTATATGGTTTTATCAACAAATGGAATTCCGAGCACTTGAAAAATTTCTTTCAATCTACTTCTGTGTGCAATCGTGCACATGCAAATTTTTGAAATAGGATTCCCTCTGAGAACCTAGGCACCACCAACAAATGAAATGTCAATTTTTTTTTTGCTAATCGAGAAGTCAAATCAATTTGGGGTTCAATCAAAAACCAGATTATGTACTTTTTGTGTATATGTATGTAAATTGGAAGCATTGTATTTATACAAATAATTAATATAACTATGCAAAATAATGTTCAAGAATCTTGCATACTTATTATAATAAAATTTGAATTCAGAAATGTATTTATACAAATTCTCATTGAACATTGTTTTATAATAGGATGATGCTTCTATGGGTGATGAGATGGAAATGGAGACATATTTTATTCACGAAGATGATACAAATAAGAAGAGTGCTAATGATCTTGCTCCATGGAAAGGCATGGCATTTGCGTCACTTGAAGAGTTTGAGAGTTTTTTACAGTTTTGCTATTTAGGAGGGATATACGGTACGGGTAAGGAGAACCCTTAAATTTGCACATACGGATAAAATTCCTCAACAGGAGATCCCCACTCCTTGTAATTTCTCAATCGTCTTCCCCACCTCCTTCCCCTCCCAAAAAAAAAAACATCTTTCAACAAAAATTCAGCAATGCATAGAAGTAACTAGTAATACAATTAACCAACCAACTAAAGGTCAAATTTGAAAGAACGGCTTTAAATCTCTTAAATGCCAATTGTGTACTTACCTTTGAATAATTTCTTTACAATGTGAAAGACGGCAGCAACTTCAATTGGTTCCTCAAGCTCCTCCCATACTAATCAGTTATGTACACACAGTTAATTTTCAGTTGTAATAAAAAACGTTAATAGAACTAGGCTAATAAGGTGTTTGATTAGTTACATCAAAATCGATGGAGTGTGACCGGACCGCCGGAGAGACGGAGAGAGGAGAGGGGGGAGTCTATTTCGCTCTTGGAGGCCAAGCGAAGAGAACGAGGAGAGGGGCACGGAGACTCCAAATTGAGCGCTGGGTCGCTGCAGAAACGAAAAGAGGAGAGGGGCACGGAGGCTCCAAAATGAGCGGGGGATCCAAAATAGTCTTTCCGGTGTATGGAGAAAGTGTGAAACGGAGAGATAGGTGGGGTCGTATGGAGAAAGTGTGAAACAGAGAGAGGGAGGAGTTTAGGAGTGTTTTCGTTGACTGGAGAGGATTGAGCGCTAATTTTTGGAAATGAAGAGTCGGAGGTAGAGAAAAATCTGAGGCGTTCATCTAAAATGAGATACACGGTTCAGGATTTGGATCGAATTTGGAGAAAGAAATTTTGGTGCATTTGAACCCTCCTCATATATATATATATATATATATATATATATATATATATATATATATATAGAATCTGGCTAATATGCTACGCGTATATAAGGGCCCCTCCGTGCTACGGCTCACTTTTTGAGTTTTCAAAATTCTAACGGTCGATCCGAACCGTTCAACATGATCTCCATATGAATATGTGCTTGCAAACCAAATTTTACATTTTTTAGAATTTTTTTACTATTTATTAAGCCACTTTGAAAATCGCTGATCCAATGGTCCAGAAAAGTTTACTGTTGTGTACAAATTAGTGTTTTTTCAAAGTGGCTTAATAAATAGTAAAAAATTCTAAAAAATGTAAAATTTGGTTTGCAAGTACATATTCATATGGAGATCATGTTGAATGGTTCGGATCGACCGTTAGGATTTTGAAAACTCAAAAAGTGAGCCGTAGCACGGAGGCCCTTATATACGCGTAGCACCGTAGCACTGTCCTATATATATATGTATATAGATACACACACATATATAGAGATGGGCTATTGTGCTTCGCGAAGTAAATGAGGGGGTTTACTTCGGGTCATATTTTCATTTTTAAATTCAAACAACCGATCCGAACCGTTCAACATGTTCTAAATATTGAAATGTGCTTGGAGACTAAATTTTACATTTTTTGGAATTTTTTTACTATTTATTAAGCCACTTTGAAATTCGCTGATCCGGTTGTCCAGAAAATTTTACTGTTTTTTACTGTTCACAGTGATCAGCTATTTTCAAAGTGGCTTAATAAATAGTAAAAAATTTCAAAAAATGTAAAATTTAGTCTCCTAGCACATTTCAATATTTAGAACATGTTGAACGGTTCGGATCGGTTGTTTGAATTTTCAAAAATGAAAATATGGCCCGAAGTAAACCCTCCATTTACTTCGCGAAGCACAATAGCCCATCTCCACAAATATATATATAGTCTGGCTAAATTGTTTCTGGAAGCACTTCGACCGAAGTGCTTACAGAGTCAAATTTTAATATTTGATGTTCGAAACGTCGATCTAAGTAACTCAATTGGTTATATAATACACATGTAGAATACCGATTTTTACTATTTTGAAAAATTTTAACTATTTTTTATGATTTTTGAAATATAGTCTCTTTGGACTTAAAAATAGTTTTATTTTTAGGTCAAAAAGGTCCATCTTTCAAAAATCATAAAAATCAAAATAGTAAAAATTGGTATTCTACATATTTATTATATAACCAATTTATTGAGCTATTTAGTTCGACGTTTCGAACATCAAACGGCTAATTTTGACCCATAAGCACTTCGGTCGAAGTGCTTCCGGAAACAATTTAGCCGGACTATATATATACCCACACACACACACACACATATATATATACACACATACATATTACTCGTTAAGTATATCAATTTTTGCAGTTTAAATTTGTCTTTTAAAATCATTTCAATAAAATTTTGAATTAAGCTCGTCAAAAAAGACTATATTAATTTTCAAAGTGATATATTATTGTCTGATGACCAGTACGATACATCACACTTTAGCAGCATCCAAAGAAATTCGCCCCATGTATATTTTATTTTGTTAGTTATTTAACACTTAACAAGATTCTGTGTATTTTCTTTAAATTAACGAGAACTTGTTTCCAGGTTGGATCGACAAGAGTCGCCACATGACAAACTTAGCCGTGTGTGAAGCGATAGTGGGACCCACACATGCAGAGCATTAAATAAGCGAGGGGACGCGAGGACTTAGTATGCCTAATTTGTGATCTCCCGGTTCTGCGGCTCCACCAACTATCATTTTTTTTTAACCTTAACAGTAAGGTCACAAACTATCATTAGTTTTAGTTTTTATTCATCACCACATGACAGTGATGGATCTCGTATCATAATCGGCATTCTTTGCATTAACACACAGTTTGAGTTTAATTTTGAACCGTCGGATTATAATTTAGACCAATCCGGTCCACATATATAATGCATGGGACCCTTTAATATTCGTACAGATTTAAACTCAAATTTTGAGTTAACTCATACTTGAATTCCTCATATATATCAAGGAGTGAGTATCTCATGCGGCATCAAATTCAGATCCAGTCAGTTATCTGACTTAATTGGTAAAATGAGAACCAGACCGTTTATTTTGATATGTCACGAACCAGACCCTTATTGTTTCTCAACCAGTCAGTTACCTCACAACCACGGTATCTTCTCAGTCAAAACAGCATACATCAGCTTGTGTCACAGTCCAGGAATCGTTTCAAACATTAGCACAGTTTGGAAGCTCCACGTCCCACCTCGCTTCAAAGTCTTCGCATGGCTACTTCATCACAACAAAATTCTGACAGCCAGCAACCTTCGAGCAAAGGGCTTCATCTTGGTAGGTATGTGTTTTATGTGCAGAAATAATGGGGAATCAACAAGTCATCTTTTCAACGAATGTCAAAGGAGCACTATAATTACCAGTGGGGCGCTGCAGAAAATGGGGATAAATCAAAGGGGCAGAACCTGGAATTATATCGAAGATATGGTAGATATTACACTTCCAAGGAAGACTAGAGAGATCATCCTAATTTCAAACTTCATGATATGGCGTGAGAGATGCAATCGGATCTTCAACGACAAAAGCAAAATGGAGGAACAACTGGTGGAGGACATAATACAACAATGGAAGATGTCGCATACCACAAGGAAAGAGGGTAGAAGCACCAGGGACAACGGCTAATCAAAAGAACAATCACAAGTTTTAGTTTTTGTTTACATTGCTTTACTGTTGTTTTTTTTTTGTGTTGTTTTGTTTTTTTTTCAATTCCTTTTATCTCCCCACCACTTAGACCCCTGGTTAGACACTCTTTTACATTCTTTTTTCTCCTTTTCCCTTTGTACGCATCACAAGGTTCCCATCCCGGAAACCTTACAAACCCTGTAACCACTTACGGTTAATCTAAATGAGGGCGTGACCCTTATTGTTTCTCAAAAAAAAATCAATTCGATGCCTATTAATTTAGAATATAGGAGATTTTGTTTTGAAATTTGTGTCAGATTAAAATAGACGTCTCAGATCTCATTTTATGCTGCCATGACGTCCGAACATAATTCACACCAATCATGCTCAAGTATGTAATGCAGAGAGTCCCTTTAAATTTTTGTCAATATATAACACACGGACCGGATTCAAAATCAAACAGTGAGATCCCTTAGATGATATGAATTTTTATTGAAGGAGCCGTCTGACTAATATTGGACTATCTCGGCCATATTGAAAATATCCATACTTAATGCAAATAATGTGAATATGTTGTTTGGTTTTTGAACGCGAAGATGATATATCTTGTTATTATTTTATAATTCAATTTTAATAGTACAATGATTCAGTTTAATATTTTATAATTTCGATTATTAGTAATTAATAAACGTACTTTATAATTCAGTTTAATAGTAATATATTTCATTATAATAGGTTAAAATTTTAGTTTATTTGTATAACTTATCATGAATTAATTTCATCAAATAATAGTATTAGTAATAATAATAATAAATAAATAAAACACATGAGCATTTCCCTCTCATTAGTCATTGGTTGGGCCACCAATAATACAAGCACGCCATCAGAAATGAGCTTATCACAAACAGATCTGAGATTCTGAATTAAGTTCTTCAGGTGGTGGGCTGGTGGCTGCCGAGTGTTGTCCATTCATGGATTATGTGGTTTTAATTCGTTTATGTAGAGCAATTCAATTATAGGAAGCAAAATAACATGTCTCTGTCTGATTAATTAATTATTTGAGTAGCCTGTGAGCATGCATCAGAACAACGGTGAGTCCACACTAGGTAACATATATAATTTATTCTGGACTCTGGATGGATAAAAGTTTTATGTGTTTTCGGAGTCAGAATTTGTGTGTGCAGTGCAGTGGATAAGTGCATTTCGAATACAGAATATTTCGGTGATGAGGTAAGGAATGAGAGAGGGAAAAAAAAAACAGATAGAAGATTAAAGAGATGTTTGCGGTTTAACATGTGGCAGGACTCTGACATATGGACCTTGCATGTCAGATATTGAATTCTAAATTACAAGTTTTTTGTATGATTATCACAAGTTACATTCTAAGTTAATTTGTCACATTGTTAATTATTTTCAGCTCATAGGTTTATAATATTTTATTTTATTACCAATCTAAAACTTTAATGAATGTTTAGAAATTTTGTGGATTTTGCAGAATTTAAGGATGTTTTGCGGTTCTTATTGTGCTTGAGATTCGTACAAATTTTTTTAAACGGTTCAGATTTTGTATAGATCAACTAAAGTTTTGAGATATCTCAGGGGACGTGAATTCAGATAAGACAGAGTATAACTTTCCTACCAAAAAATAACACAAATAACTGATCATTGATAATGACATTAATTTAACAATCTAGAAAAAAATAAAAAAAATTATAATTTAAAAATTCGACTTAAAAAATGTGATCTATATTTATTTTATATGATGAAATTGATATAAATGAGTCCGGCTAGTATGACATCGGTGTCATATGACACTAACTCCAAAATTGATTGAATAGACTTTAAACGACTAATCCAAACCGTTCAAACCGATTTACTTTGTGAGTGATGCGTTTACATGCAAATGTTTTATATTTTCGAGTTATTTTAGTATCAAATCAATCGGTAAAAAATGTTGAAAAATGAATGTATTAAAATTAACTTAAAAACTCACACATTTGACCGCTTGACTTGATACTAAATAAATTCGAAAAATTATAAATTTTTCATGTAAACGCACAACTAATGAAGTAGATCGGTTTGAACGGTTTGGATTCACCGTTTGAAGTTGATTTGATAGGTTTTGAAATTGGTGTTATATAGGCTGAAATGACACTGATGTTATAGTAGTTATACTGTTTATACAATATCAAATGCCACTAAAATAATTTAAATTTTAATGCACAATCAATTCATAAGTTGAACAATATATTTAAATCTTTAATACTTTAAAATGAATTTAAATATTTGTTATCCAAATTATTAAAACAACTATTGTCAAATCATCCCAATCCACACATTAAAAAGTGCAGCAAAGTACATGAATAGACCTAAATAATGGTGTACAGCTGCATGTTGGCTATACCTAATTCAGTGGCCAAAATAAAAATAAATGAATTCTAGAAGTTCAACAATTATTAGCAAGGCTATAATGTAATTTTGCCTGTATGTTTATTATGTTTCTATTTTTATTTTATTACAATTTTTCTTGGTGTAACTGCCTGGGCCTGGGGATCTTTATTAACAGGTGGGACCCACTATAATAATTATGTTGATCTCCTGATGTTTCCAGTTTTCATACATCCTATCATACCAGACATATACGCCTCCTTTTATGGCTGATGGCTATTGAGATCAACCAATCGCCAAATTCATAAATCAAAATTCAGAAAGGAGATGAAAAGAAGAGAAAAATAAATTAAAAGCATAAAAAAAGATGTTTATTTATTCAACTCAACTGTCAGAGTCTGTTGAATTTTATGATGCGGAAGTATAGACAGATTATATGGTGAATTGTATTCTTTGTATATTTGATCTTCTATTACATGAGGTATTTATAACCTTTCAATCTATTTTACCGTTGATTCCTAAAGTAGCTCTAACGGTAACCTTCTATTTTTCCCAAATTACACTTTTACCCTTTTCCTATTTTACAATGTTAGCCCTCTAATTAATTCTATTCTTCAACACCCCCCCTCAAGTTGAGCGTGTAGATATTGATTAGCCCTAATTTGCGAGTATTATCTTCGAAAGGTCTTGGATCTAATCCTTTTGTGAATATATCCGCCAATTGTTCTTCACTTCGTACAAACGGCGTTTCAATTTCTTTTGCTTGAATTTTTTCTCTAATAAAGTGGCAATCCACCTCAATGTGTTTCGTCCGTTCGTGAAATACGGGATTGGAGGCTATGTGTCGTGCCGCTTGATTGTCACAAAACATTTTCATCGGATTGTTTTGTGTGATTCCGATGTCCGTTAGGAGTTGCTTGATCCAAATTAACTCACTTGCGGTTGATGCCATGGCTCGATATTCCGCTTCGGCGCTTGATCGAGCCACAACATTTTGTTTCTTGCTTTTCCATGTGACTAAGTTACCGCCTACAAATGTGCAAAAACCGGTTGTCGATTTTCTATCAAAGCTTCCGGCCCAATCTGCATCGGAATAGCCACATGTATCATTAGATTTATTATTTTTCATTAAAATTCCCTTCCCGGGTGTCCCTTTTAAATATCTTAAAATTCTATTTATAGCCTCTAAATGTCGTGTTCTCGGTGAGTGCATGAATTTACTAATTTGACTTACGGAAAAAGAAATATCCGGGCGTGTAACCGTGAGGTAAATTAATTTTCCTACAAGCCTTTGAAATTGATTTATGTCTTCTAATGGTTTACCATCCTCACTATTTAATTTGCATTTATTATCTATTGGGGTAGAGGCCGGCTTACATCCTATTTTACCGGTTTCTTTTAATAAGTCAAGTGTATATTTTCTTTGTGAAATAAATAAACCTTTTCGTGACCATGCTATTTCTATTTCTAAAAAATATTTTAGATATCCGAGGTCCTTAATTTCAAATTTGTCCCTCAATTGTTTTTTAACTTTTTGAATTTCTTGATAATCATTCCCGGTGATTATAATGTCATCTACATAAACCAAAATTAAGGTCGTTGATCTACCATCATTTTTGATAAATAAAGAGTGGTCGGCACTACTTACTTTGAAATTACAAGTTAATAAAAATGAGCTTAGTTTGCCATACCATGCTCGTGGAGATTGCTTCAATCCGTAGATTGATTTATTTAGCCTACAAACTAAGTTAGAATTTGTTTCCAATTTATGACCGGGTGGTAGTGTCATGTACACCTCTTCTTCAAGTGTTCCTTTAAGAAAAGCATTTTTTACGTCCATTTGGTAAAGGTCCCAACCATTATTTACGGCAATAGAGAGTAGAATTCTCACGGTATTCATTTTGGCCACCGGTGCAAAAGTTTCATGGTAATCTATACCGTAGGTTTGAGTGTATCCTTTGGCTACCAATCTTGCCTTATACCGTTCTATGGTACCGTCACTATTGTACTTGGTTTTGTAAACCCATTTACAACCAACGGATTTTTTATTTTTTGGTAATGGAACAATTACCCAAGTTTTATTTTTTTCTAGAGCTTGTAGCTCTTCTTTCATGGCTTTACACCAATTTGGGGTTTGAATAGCCTCTTGAAATTTTTTTGGTTCTACTTCTTTTTGAAGTGATATGATAAAAGCCTTATGTTGAGATGAAATATGTTCGTACGAGACATAATTTTGTATGGGATATTGTACCGTATAGGTTACATAATCTCTAAGTCGTGTAAAGGGTTGATGTACTCTTGATGACCTTCTTACTAAATTTTCTTCTATTTCATTATCATTGTTATTATGGTTATTTTCTTGTATTTCTTCTATTTGGTTGTTAGTCTCGATTTCGTGATGGTCATGATGTGAGGGTTCTAGATCAAATATTAGAGGTATTTGAGGTCTTACCGAATTATTTTGGTCATTTGTAGAAGATTTTTTTAATTCTTCATTTTCTTTGAAGTATGGTTTATCCTCACAAAAAATGACATCCCTAGATATAAATAATTTTTTGTTAATAGGGTCATAACATTTATAACCTTTTTTATAAGATGAATATTCCAAAAAAATAGTTTTTGTTGATACAAAATCCAACTTGTCATTTCTCTTAATTTTAACAAAGCACACACAACCAAAAACTCTCAAATGATCGAAATGCATTTTTTCTTGATAAATAATTTCTAATGGACTTTTATTTTTTAAGACAACGCTAGGTAATCTATTAATTATGTGTGTCGCACTAAGTATAGCATCCGACCAATAAATTTTTGGAACATTTGTTTGAAATAATAGTGAACGTGTCATTTCTAGTAAATGTCTATTTTTTCTTTCCGATACTCCATTTTGTTCGGGAGTATTTATGCAAGTAGTTTGATGTATAATTCCTTTTGTTCTAAAAAAATTTATAAAATTATTATTTACAAATTCCGTTCCATTATCCGATCTAAATATTTTTAATTTTGCATTAAATTGATTTTCTACTAAGTTTAAAAATTCTTGAAAGTATCCAAACACTTCATTTTTTGATTTAAGTAAATACAACCATGTCGCTCGTGAAAAATCATCAATAAATATAACAAAATATTTAAATCCATTGTAAGAATCAATAGGGGCCATTCCCCAAACATCAGAATGAACTAAGTCAAATGGTGCTTTACTTTTGCTATTGGACAAAGAAAAAGGAAGCCTAGTTTGTTTTGCTAATTTACATATATCACAATTTATAGATTTTGTAGAAGGAAAATTTAAAATACTACTTATTATTTTGTCCGATGGATGTCCAAGTCTTTGATGCCAAATGTCATAATCTATAGATTTTGTATTAGCACAAACATATGATTTTTGATTTAAGAGATAATGTCCATTCTTGAGAAATCCTTCACCAATTATATTTCCGGTTTCTCGGTCTTGGAATTTTACATTTTTTGAAGAAAAAATTGTATCACAATTTAATTCATTTGTCAATTTGTTAACCGAAATCAAATTTATAGGAAAGGATTCTATGTATAGAACATTTTCAATATTTTTTGAAAAAAGTTTGATAGTTCCTATACCGGTGATTTTTGTTTTCATGCCATTTGCAACTAAAACATATTGATTATTTTTAGACAACTCTAAGTTGGTAAAAAATATTTGTTTCCAAACATATGATCGGTTGCACCACTATTTATAATTATTTGGGCATTTAAATTTGCTCTAGCGGAATCAAATTTCATAGAATTAAATGCTACACTATATAAATTAAAATCTTGTTGTTTAGAGTACCATATGAAGAACCGCTTGAATAGTTGTTGCATTTGATCATCCTTACTGGACCCATTTGACTCACTTAGAGCACCACTGGAGATCTCCATTTTCGAATGGAATGGAGATGAAAAGTTGAGGGTATTAAACCCTTTCTCCATCCGTCTCTTTTCATCTCTATTTCTTCTTTCTTCAATTTCGCTGCCCCATCTCTCTCTGTCCCGATCTCCCCCCCTTCTCTGCCGCTCTCCCCTTCTTCGGCCGGAGATGAGGATGCAAAAACCAGCAACTATCGCGGTGATGGTCTTGTTTTTTGCAATTTGTACACATTTTGGGAGGAGTTCGCCGATCAGGAAAGCTAGGGTTTTGGTGATTTCGTTTTTCTGCTATTTCTTTGGAAGGATTCGAGGTTTGTCTCATAGTTTTTTGTGTTGCTTTTTATTTTGGTTATTGTGGCTGATAAGAGCACACTTGGTTTTGGGTGGCTGTCACCCTGTCTCAAGGTAAAGCTCTTGGTTGGCCTATTCGGCGCTTGTTGTTGTCTATGTTACGAAAGCAGTTATGGATTTTTCTGATATAACTTTCTCGGTTATGGGTTTGGTATGGTATGAATTTTTTTGTTATGGATTTTTCTGTGCCAGTTTTACTGGTTTTCTCGTATGGATTATGGATTTCTGTTTTGGTGGCTGGTACAGTGTACTCAACACTTTGGTGGCCAAATTGGCACTTGGTTTGTTTGTGTTTTGGAGCTAGGTTCTCAACCACGCTCTGATACCATGTTGAATTTTATGATGCGGAAGTATAGACAGATTATATGGTGAATTGTATTCTTTGTATATTTGATCTTCTATTACATGAGGTATTTATAACCTTTCAATCTATTTTACCGTTGATTCCTAAAGTAGCTCTAACGGTAACCTTCTATTTTTCCCAAATTACACTTTTACCCTTTTCCTATTTTACAATGTTAGCCCTCTAATTAATTCTATTCTTCAACAGAGTCACTATAAGATGTTTATTTATTCAACTCAACTCTCAGAGTAATTAGTAAATAAAGATATAATGGAGATGAAAAACAAACTATACCCCATTTTTTTTTGAGTTCGAATCAAGTAAGATACCTGACAATGTTAGATTAAATCCAAATTATTTAATTTAAGTTTATGTAAATTTTAAATCGGACGTCTTATATTTTAATAGTTCAAAATTATATCTTGTGTTCTAATAGCATTAAAATCCCAACAAATCACCCAAGGTCTCCCTGACTGAAAAACCTAATCTCGTGCCAACATATCCTCTTAATGCTACTCTGAATGGGATCATCAACCCCCTACCTGACAATGTTAGATTAAATCCAAATTATTTAAATTGAGTTTATATAAATTTTAAATCGGACGTCTTATATTTTAAATAGTTCAAAAAGAATTTTGATTCTGCTTTTTACTGACATGATGCAGTAGGATATTCTTTCCAATTTATGAGGCATACTTTTTTATTTATGATAGCTATTAGGCTCTACCTACTCGCAGACTTGCAATCTATTTTTGCACATGCAGTATTCGAACTCTTATCTTTAATGTTAGAGCTACATTGAATCAGAGGTAAGCACATGTCTACTCCTTGATATTAAAAATCGGCTATAGGTCTATGTATAATCGAGTTGTTGTCTATTTTGAATTTTTTTTTGCTTATCCATGAACAATTTACTGTCTGAATTGGTCAATTCACGGTAATTTGTAACCCGCGAGTCGTATCAGTAATTATTTTTGTTATAAGCTGCTAAGAATTGATCACGACAAACATTAATTGGTTTATTTACAGATTTTTGTCAAGTTTTTTTTTAGCTCAATTTTCATCAAGTGTATGCGTAATTGTATTTATTTAATTTAGTAACGTAAGAAGCAAATGTTAGTACTATTTCGGATAGTACAAATTGATTGAAAGGTCCGGATGAGCAGCCTTTTTATTACATGGAGGAATACAAATTTATATTGATGATGCATTATATTTTTTTTAGTCTCAAAATAATTTGTTAAGTTTTAAGGATATCCGTCGAAATGAATATCATGTTGAGACAACTAATGAAAAAAAATGTTGAATATATGTATATTACAATACAAATTAAAAAAAATGCATATTGGAAAAAAATTCCTATGTATTCCTCCGACTTGTACTACATATATTAGTACAATGGAAGCATATGTTATTGTAAACCAAAAGTTTACAAATAAGAATATGTTTATAGTTTGGCATGATCGGTTGGGCCATTTCAATAATGATGCTAAAAATAATAAAGAATTAATGTAGACATTCATTAAAGAACCAGAAGATTCTTTAATCCAATGAATTTGTATGTGTTGATTTTATTTCTAGAGCGTATACAAGATGATATTTGTGGACCAATATATCCACCATGTGAACCATTTAGATATTTTATGGTTATAATTGATGCATCAATAGTATGGTCACATTATGTTTATTATCAACTCGCAACCTGACGTTTGCGAGATTATTTGCTCAATTAATTTAATTAAGAGCATAATTTTATGATTAATCAATTAAGAAAATACGTCTAAACAATGTTGATGAATCTACTTCTCAGACAATGCATGCAGCAACACTAATTAGCATCAAGCCAACTAATTATAATAAAATTTCCCCTTTACGATTGTTTTTTGGTCACATACCTAATATTTCTCATATAAGAATTTTTTAATATGCGGTATATGTTCTAATTGCTCCACCACAACGCACTATAATGAGAACTCAAAGGAAGTTGAGAATTTATGTTGGATTTGAATCTCCATATATAATAAAACCATTGATGGGAGATTTATTCAAGGCTAGTTTTGCCGATTATAATTTTGATGAATTAATATTCCCAACCTTAGAGGAAGAAAACAACAGTTGAGAAAATATATTAGTTGGATGAATTATCATTGTCTAATTTTGATCCTCATACTAAATAATATGAACTAAATATTCAAAAGATAATTCATTTGCAAAGATTAGCTAATCAATTGCCAGACGCATTTACAAACTCAAAGAAAGTGACCAAATCACATGTACCGGCTGCTAATGCTCCAATTAAAGTCGATATCCTTGTTGGACAAACTAATGAAATTATGACATGCATGAAGTGTGGAAGACCAATCGGTTCCAAAGATAAAAAAATTCTCGAAAAGAAAATGATCAAAGAATGAAAATGGCCAAGTCGAGGTTATGATAATTTCAGAGAAAGCTCCAGAAGAGAATCAAATTATAAGTAATATTGGAGTTCCAGCAGAAACTCAGGTATCTGAAATTCATGAAAATAAAGAGATCTTGATAAATTATATCATGAATGTTATAAGATGGAATCGAGATGAAATTGATATCAATGATGATTTTGCAAATAATATAGTGCTAAATATAATAAATATTGAGGATCAAGATCCGAAGTCTATTAATGAATGTCGACAGAGAAATGATTGGCTAAAATGGAAAGGTGCAATATTGAGGCAAAGTTAAACTCTCTTGAAAAACGAAAAGTTTTTCGACCTGTAGTCCCAATACTTGAAGGTGTAAAACCAGTAGGATATAAATGGGTATTTATGTGAAAATAAAATGAGAAAGGTGAAATTTTGAGATATACTCACATGTGATGGATGCAACAACTTTTCGATACATAATTAGTCTGAAAGTCCATGAAGGACTCAATTTGCGCCTAATGGATGTTGTTACAGCCTATTTATATGGCTTGCTTGATAATGATATTTATATGAAAAATTCCTGAAGGATTTAAGATGCCTAAAGCATGTAATGTAGGTTCTTGAGAACATTATTTAATTAAATTGAATAAATCTTTATATAGACTAAAGCAATCTGGACGCATATGGTATAATCGTCTCAGTGAATATTTATTGAAATATTGATATAAAAGTGATACGATTTGTCTATGTATTTTCATGAAAATTCTGGAACTGAGTTTGTTATAATTGTTGTTTATGTTGATGATCCAAATATCATTGAAACTCGTGAAGAGTTTCCAAAAATAGTAAATTGTTTAAAGAAAGAATTTGAGATAAAATATCTCGGGAGAACAAAATTTTGCCTTGAATTGCAAATTGAACATTTGAAAAATGACATTTTTATGTATCAAGAAAATTATATTGCAAGAGTACCGAAACGATTTTATTTGGAAAAAGCACATCCATTAAGCACTCCGATGGTTGTAAGATGATTTGATGTGAATAAAGATCCTTTTAGACCTCGAGAAAATAATGAAGAACTATTTGGTCATGAAGTACCATATCTTAGTGCAATATGAGCTTATGTATCTTGCTGGACATACAATACATGATATATCATTTGTTGTAAATTGATTAGCAAGATATAGTTCTTCTCCTACGCGAAGACATTGGAATAAAATTAAACATATATTTCGCTAACTTTGAAATTTTTTAGCAATACACGAAACAAGCCGAGAATGTGTTTGGTTAAGTTTGGTTAAGATATGTGATTCAACACATTCGTCAGACATGTGTGTCTTCTAGAGAAATTATCCTGACGATCATATATGAAGATAATATTGCATGTATTACTCAATTAAAGAAATGATACATTAAATGAGATAGAACAAAATATATTTCACCAAAGTTCTTTTTTCATACATGTTCAGCAAATCCGTTCAAGTGAAAATCTATTAGATTAATTCACTAAGGCGCTCCCTACTACAATATTCGAAAAGCTAGTTCGTAATATTGGAGTTCGTTGAATTAAAGATCTTGATGGATGTTTTCATAAGGGGGAGTTAATATGCATTATATTTTCCTTAACCATGGTTTTCCCATTGGGTTTTTCTGGTAAGGTTGTAGTTGCGTATTAAAATAATAATGTATTATTTTTCCTTCACTAGGTTTTTGTCTCATAGGGTTTTTTCTAGTAAGATTTTAATGAGACATATTCTTATATAATGGATATCCAAGGAGGAGTGTTATAAATAAATTATTAATGTGGATGTCCTCATGTCCATAACTTTCAATATTCATTTCTCCACTACCCCCACTACTATTGGAATTCATATCCCACTACTATTGGAATTCATTTCTCTATTTATTATTTGTATGGCTTTTCATTTACAATTTGTAGCATATAAATAGAGGCTTTATAATCTTGTATTGTACACACATGAGAATGTTAGAAATGTTCTACATGCCATAATATTTTGAGCCATAATTAATAGTTAATTATAAAGTTATAATATGGATCAAGTCTTATTGGGCTGGGCTCGAATTTCTACTCTGATTTGATATGATCTGTTCCATCAGGATTAGGTCTTCTGAATAGGCTCGATCAACAGGTGCCATCAAATGGTGTGTTGTATTATAAATACACATACATATGATAATTTCGGGTCTCTCTCTGAACTGTTCAATTTTTGGACAGAAGAAAAAGAGACATAAAATAGAAGAACAGTATTTTCGATTTTATTGGATTAGATCTGATCTGTCTGAATTCGCACCACTTCAGAAACCGAGAGAGAAAAGTAGAAAGATAAGAGGGGACTGTCAGTTGGCGCTAGCACATCGACTTGCAGTTGTTTGTCAACTTGTTCGTGTGGTTGTTGCGTAGATCCAACACAAGGTGTACAAAGTGAAGAAGGTTACTGCTAGGACTTGAAGTTTCCGCTGCACGTCTAGTGGTAAACTCTATATTAATCTTGAAATTAGTTTTATACATATATTTTGGTTTTCGGATAGTGAACAAATCATGAACTGAATCGAATTGTTGCACATATAATCTACTCGAAATCCCTACAAAAAAATATATGAATAAAGATATTGTCACTTTTTATGTGTTCTCTTTGTATTGCTTATTCTTGTTTATTATTCTATCTTTATTTTATAACACATTCATGGTTATAGATGCTGGGTTACTGGATCTTATCGGGCCTCCATAATTAATATGGGATAGAGTCACGTTCCCGATCCACATTCTCTAGAGATACCAACCAAATCAACTGTTTAGTTCAAGGCTTCGCAAAGTTACAGGCTTATAGTTGAAGAGCTTGGTGGGGTCCAGGGAGAGAAATTATTTTAAGCTTGGGAATATAATGACTCTATATCTAAGATTATGCTCAGAATTTTCCGTGTAGAAGAAATGGAGAGAGAGAGAGAGGGAAGCAAAAAGATGATCAGATTTAACCGACAAAATTAACAAATTGAAAATTTTGAGGAGAGGAAAGAGGAGCAAAGAGAAGGTGCACTCTATATGTAAATTAATGTAACGATTTTTGTCACCTATGAATCGAAGTGCGGAAAAAATAAACTTTTATGATGTTCCTCTCTTTTTTATTCCCACGACGACTGCCTAAGTAGGATAATTATCCTAAAGACACGAAATAATAAAAAAATCATTCTATCCGCAATTAATATAATTTCATTAAACAATTAAAAGGTCACAAAGCTACGAAATGTACAAATTTTTTAAATTTATTAACGTTAAAACCCTCACAAAAGTTATAATAATAATCTCAAATAAATACTTTTTGGAAAGATGAAGCACACTGATGTGATTTCCTTGCTAGTATTTTGTGACGAAAAATTATACTAATATTCTCAAAATAAATACATTTTGGATTATGCAATAGAAAAAATAAATTAAGTGAACATGAAAGCTCCTCTATCTTGTTACCGGATTTCTGTAATTTTTTCACATTCTCTTTTAAGTTCGAACTGCAACCTGGCAATAAATGATTATATTTTTAGAAGAGGTTGGGGATTAAGTTACCAACTATTAAAATATTTATAATGTATTTTTTATTCGGATTTTGAAGGATCATAAAAGTCCAACGGACAAAAGATATGAAAAAAGAAAAAAGATAGGCGAGTAAACATACGAAAAGACTAAAAACAAAATAAAATGATAGTGTTACATACAAAAAAAAAAATGTGGATGGTACGTGTACAATGTGCAATGGAAGGAATGATCTAGCGGATTGGATCACTGACTTAGCTAGAATTTGAATTGAGTCAGAGAGATGGACAAAAATATTACCAGTTCAAATTTCATTAAAATATTAAAGTATAAATTTAATAACTACAAATTGCATCATGCGTTGAAAAATTTGGACTTCACAGAATAGAGCAAAAAAATTTCTAGGATAGAGCAACAACTCAATACAATATAAGTTCATAAAAAAAAATTAAAATTCAGAATAGAGCAAATGTCCAACTCTAAACAATAGTGGCCCCGCCACTGGATTGCACAAATAAATTTAATTATATAAAAAATATTTATAATTAAATAACTTGAATTAACTGAAACATAGATAATATGCTGAACCATCTTTTAATAAATAATAAACATAATTGATATAAATTTTGAAAGAAATTAAGTTTTGCCTCACTCAGCTATTAGCTGCGTTCTCAATTGGACTAATATCAAATTGGAAGCGCCGCTAAGAACTACTGTTTTAATATTCGGTTCGATTCGGCGAATATATGGCTGAATATTCGTATTCGGTTGTAATCCGAATAGAAAACTAATATTCGGTTCTGAATATTCGGTCTAAAATTTGTATTCGGTCCTGAATATTCGGTATAATATTCGGTTCTGAATATATACGGTTATGAATTTATGTGGCTATGCTGCTTGTTTTCTACGATGCTGCTGTTTATTAATATGAATTTTTATTTTAAAATCCGCATATATACATCCGAATAAAAATCCGTATATTCGACCGCATACCGTATATTCGGTATTCGGTGACCTTCCGAATACCGAATATAAACCGAATTTTAAAACACTTCTAAGAACCATGTCTTTAGTAAAATTGAACTTTTTTTAAACCAGTGACAACTTTGTTTATTTTTTTTTTATGAAATGGTAGCTTAAAAAAATCAGATTTTTTTATAAAATGCGAATGTCCATTTCATATTACTGAAATTAGATAATTACAAAACCATTTCATCAGAAATCATATCCTCTTCTCGAGTATCATGCCAGAATCCACAACTAAGCAAAAGATAACAAAAACACATATAATATCCAAATGCTAGTAACCGCTAATGGCCAAAAGTAAACTAGATTAGCTAATACTAAGCCACATAGTAAAGGGCTGGAGTTAACTGGGTATATAGACAAAAAGTTTTGTTGCTGAAGTTTCTTCATAGAGAACTAAGGAAACGCAGAGGGTGCTCCAGCATCACTAGGGGGCTGGTACACTACTATTTCCATGGGCATGTATTGGTTCAGAGGAATAACATCTTCTATGACAGGAAGCCATTCTTCTGCAGTAGTTTTTGCTTTGGTGCTCATGTTACCTGCCCAATACATGAACAAATATTTTATCAGTAGAATGATATTTCTAATAGTTGCAATATTACAATTAGTAAAACAAAGTTCATTCCTATACCTCCAGATAGACCAACAAACTGTACTGATGAGTCCAAAATGAACTACTAACTTTTAAGTATTTTAAAACTCTAATTTCAACTTACCCGCATTTTAGACACCAGGGATTTACTATTGTCGATTTGGATAAAAGTTTCTCCAATCTGTGTCTAATCAGCTGTGATCTCGATTCTTGCGGTTGTGAAGGAGGTTCTTTCAGTCTCCATACGGCAAGAATTCGCATCCTCGGAGATATCTCAACTTTTGCGTTTTTTTAGAAAATATCAACCGTTCAAATACATTATGTGTGAATTTCAAAACACAAATAATACTCGCCCTCTTCGCTATCTCCGAATAGGCACTGGACACGTCGGTCACGCAAAAGTTGAGATATCTCAGAGGATACGCACTGATATGGCAACCGGCCTACGCAATAATGGGCCTTCAGAGGTTTTGGAGTCATTCACAACCAGATTTGGAACTGGGATAATACGAATCTTCGCACGAAAGCGATCACTAACAAGTAACAAGCATCATATGACGGTTGCGCGATTGAGAGATCAGCGCCATTTTTCTTTTTCTTTTTTAATTTCTCTATTTTTTTTTCTTTTTCTTTTTGGTCGCTCTAAAAATCGCCTAAAATCGTTTCTTCTTCTTTTTTTCGCTCCGTTATGACTCTCTGTCTTGATATTATAGTACGTGTTTTCTATGGTATTCAATTGGGCCATTTAAACATATTTAATGTGTCAATGCGTCAGATATGGTCATATGGGTTAGATCTGGTCATAATGGGATCCGACTTGACATGAACTGTTTCAGACATGTTTCCAGAAAACTAAAAAAAATATGGGTTAGATGCAAGTGCTACTAATGGGAACAACACTTTGACATGAAATCAAATTCAACACCTCCATGCCCATTTTTACTAAAACTTCGACCTTGATCATTACGAGTCAAATGCATATTAAAACCTCAGGACTTACGGAGTTTCTTCTCAGAAACTCAACAACATGTAGCCAATCAAGATTAATAAAATAGAGACTAGACTCTTGCTGTTTTCTACAAAAAAAAAAAAAAACTCAGGATTTGCGGATGAATATAGATTGGATATATATAGTATAAAAAATAATTAAAGAATATTGATCCGACTCGACATATGATACCTCTGGTGGATAACAATGATTTTTTTTTTTTTTTTTCCTAAAAGTACTTGATCCGTGCACGAATCTAAAATAATTTCATAGCAATTGGTAGTAAAGATTTAGTCACATCTTTATTTAACGGTTGATCGTGTCAATAATATTTTTGGAGATTTAGTGGAAGAATTTAATCAAAACTTATCACTTATATTCTCTTATTCTCCTCTTATATTTTGCCCTAATTTCGTTCACTCAGCGCCGCCAAATCCTAACCCTAAATTAAGCACATAACGCTTCTCGCTTCACCTCTTCTTTCCAATCTTTCATCTCCTGGAAGGATAGACGGTACTTTTCTTTCCAATTAATTTTTAGTTATTAAAATTTTGTGCTAGGTGTGTAATAACAATTATCTAGTTGATCCTTTTTATTTCTCTTTTTAATAGTTGATTTTGATATGAATCTGAATAAGAATAAGAAAAATATTGTTTCAACAAGAATATAGAGAAGAACAAAAAAGTATGTATTTATTTGTGACACGAGAACTCTATGGTGAGCTTAAGTAAACTGTCTTTTTATAGAAAAAAATCAATTTGGTGAAGATTTTTCCATACTTAGGTGATTGATACTATATTTTAAGTAAAGTTTAATATGAGTTAAAATTTACTAAAAGGCTTCGTGATTTTAACTTCTAAAATTATATATCAGATCAAGAGGCAAGCATTTTTGATTGATGTACATCAAAATCAAGCATTTACTTCTTGTTTTTTTAATTTTTTTAATATTTGTATAAGATCAAGAGTCATTTTTTTTTATAAATTATTTAAAAGTAGGGATACTAAAAAATAATTTCAACATTTTAGTCTTATACAAAACAAACTATAAAAATTTAGAAGTTGGGATGTAAAGACTTAGCTTACGAAGTAAATTAAGGTTGCATTCGTCATTCGAAATAAACATAATTATTCTGAGATTAAGCTCTGGCATAGTCCGATTTAGGACAGAATTCATATCCAATGCAAATACCCGGCTGTGCAGCATGAGATCTGAGTCGTCCATTTCAATCTAGCATAAATTTTGAAATAGACCCACCCTCCTCTCATATTCTAAATAGACACCAAATTGATTTTGATCTATCTGTGAGTATTGTACACTCTACCGATCAGGTACCATAGGGCTACTCACTCTTTAGGGCAAGCCAAGGCTTTGAAGTTTTATGGATCTTTGGTTCATCAATTTATAGAATTTGGATTTAATTTGCAAACTCGAAGATACATCGAGATCATATATATTTATTTGTACTCCTAAATTAATGAAAGGATAAATTGATGAAAGAGATAGAAGGAAAATTATATTGATAATTCTGTTTATTTATTATCCTATTATATGAATACAAAATTATTAGATGGATTTTGCTAATATGCTACGCGTAGCATAGAGCCTCTCCGTGTTACGGCTCATTTTTTGAGTTTTCAAAATCCTAACGGTCGATCCGAACCGTTCAACATGATCTCCATATTAATATGTACTTGCAAACCAAATTTTACATTTTTTAGAATTTTTTTACTATTTATTAAGCCACTTTGAAAATCGCTGATCCAATGGTCCAGCAGATTTTACTGTTGTGTACAAATTAGTGTTTTTTCAAAGTGGCTTAATAAATAGTAAAAAAATTCTAAAAAATGTAAAATTTAGTTTGCAAGTACATATTAATATGGAGATCATGTTGAACGGTTCGGATCGACCATTAGGATTTTAAAAAATCAAAAAGTGAGCCGTAGCACGGAGTGCTCTATGCTATGCGTAGCACGGTAGCACTGTCCTTATTAGATATCAACTTTGGTTCGGTGACTATCAACTATCAAGACTTGAAACTAATATCTTGATTTTAGTATTTTGATGTATATCGATTTGCTATCCGCATGCAGTGATTGTTATGTACATGCATAACATAGAATGATCATTATTTATTTATGTTGTTTGAAAGTTAGAAAAATAGTTATTATGAGTAGGGGTGCAAACGGATCGGATATTATCCATCCGGATTCGGATCTGTATTCGAAAATTAGATATGGATATCCTTGCAGATACAGATTTGAATATGGTTTTATATTTTAATTATCCGTATCCAAATAGTATATATATGCCATATAATTTAATATATATTATAAAAACATTTATGTTATTTATAATTACAATTAGATAAATATGGGTTCAAATGCCTCCATCATGCCTCCGTTTTTAAAAACTTTAATAACTCAAAATTTAAAACTTAAAAGTTAAAATAAAACCATTGGATATGATCTACATCATTTTATCTATGCACGTGTATAAAATTATGACATTTCAATTTTGTTTTGGTTGTCATCAAGAGCTTCTAAAAAACGTACTAATGTGGATAATTTCTAGACGTTGATTTTTTAACTTATTGATTCACATAAAAACAAAATCAAAATGTGATATTTTTTTATGAGCACATAGATAAAATGATGTAGTTCATATCTAACGGTTTTATTTTGACTTTTAAGTTTTAAATTTGGAGTTATTAAAGTTTGTAAGAACTTTGATATTTTCAATAATATGTATATTTTGTTAATAAATAATAGTATTGGAGAATGAATATATGATCTGTATTTGTTTAATATCTAATTTGTATCCGTATGCGTCTAATATCCGATCCGTATCCATATTCAAAAAATAAAAACGAATACGGATATGCTTTTACCACTATCCAATCCGTTTGCACCTCTAATTATATTAGAGATTTCATTTTACTGGTCTCGATTTGACAAAAAACATTTTGAAGTTAATACAATAACCCCACTGGATGCAGCACCAGCAGCTAGCTCACAAGTCTTCAACAGAATGAGACAAAACAGAATTCAGTTATGTTGTTAGTTAGACAAGATAGAGGATTGTAGTACGACAGTTAGTTAGACAAGTTGGTCATTTTCCTAGACAGACAAGAGGTTTATATAAACAATGTAATTGTAACATTCTTGATCAATTAAAAACAATCTTGCAATTCCATCTCTTCTCTCTACTTAGCTATTATATTAGAAGTAGATCCTTCTTCCAAGAAATGCAGTAAGAATTTAAATTAACTCTTTAGTTACTATTCTTAATTAAGATTAAGATGACAAAAACCAAATCGTTAGTTTATTCTTTTTATTTAGAAATTTATAAATTATCAAGCCTCTTAGTTCATTCAGCTGGTTATATCAAATTTCTTCTTACTTTCTCAATTGGAGTTATTCATTACTAATTATATAGTTCATTCTCATATAACTTCTTCTTCTTTTTTCTTCTCTTTTTGTTATTCAAATAGGAATCTTCTCGCTGTTTAATTTGTACCAGACATGATGGAAAACAACAATGAAGCCACCTCCAGTGCCGCATTTCCGCAAAATGAGCTACAAGGAGGTTAGTATTTATGTCACATCTTATAATTCTAAGTAGGTAATTTTTCACCGATATTTTTAGTTAGCATTTAAAAAAAAAATACAGAGTTGGTATGAAATTGGAAGGTACTCAGATAGGAGTATTAGCCAATATTGAAATTTTTTTCAATTTTATGTGAAATTTAATATACTTTCTGAGTTTGCTTTTTTATAAGATAAAAAAACTATGCACATTTAACTTTACCTTTTTCAACTAATTAACTTGATGTGTTTATTTTTTAGTCTTTTGATCTTTCTAATAATAAATGAAATAAAATTACACACACATATATAATTATTATGTGTATGCTTTCTTCTAAATAAAATTCATGTTTGTTTACGCATCACTTAATTATGAAAAAATAAAAGATCAACTGTTTAGATTTGTTATTTAAATTTCAGAAGTTCAAAACATTAATTTGAACAAAGACTCTAGCTATAAGATGTGTAGAACTAACTATATATTTGTGGTACTGCTCATTGCTTTACCAGTTAATTGTAACTAATTGGTTTCATCTATAATTCGTTGTAGCTGCTCATCAAGGTGGCCCTGCAACTGCAACCACCTCTCTCCGGAGGTCAACCCGGCTTCAAAACAAAGCCGCATCAAATCTCGCATCCCAACAGAAGGAGACAACACGTTAGTTTCGTCACAAATTTATATTTCTTTTCTAATTTGTTTATCTTTTGAAGAAACAAAAACTTTGCTATTTTGTTAATAGATTATTTATATGAAATTTGAGATTATTCTTTTGATTTTTCCAGGAGGGTTAGCTACATCCTCGAACCAGAACTCCGTTCGCTGCAGGAAGAAAAATAAAAAAATAAAAAACGGCGTATCATTGAGCATGCTCCCGGACGATCTGTTGAGAGATATCATGTCTCGTCTGCCACCGAAGGCCTTCTTTCGTTGCAAGGGTGTCTCCAAATCCTTGCTCGAGTTGTCAACAGAGGCCTTTCAACTCAACAAGCGCTTCCGGCCAACTGTGTCTGGTCTTTTCCACGACACGCTATCTTGGCAAGGAGATCTAAGGTCCAACTACGCAGAAGTGTTGGCAATAGCAAGTCAAGAGATCGATATTGATCTCAAGGTCTTGCCCCGACATCGTAACATGAGGATAGTCGACTGCTGCAATGGCCTACTCCTCGTCCAAGCCTGGAACTGTCAAGTCCATAAGCACCTTTATGTCTACAACCCAACTACCCGTAACATGTTAGCTGCATGGTCTGTGCCACCGCCAAGAGATTGGTGGAGCTTTTATGAAGTTTTCTCCTTAGCATTCGATCAAAGAGTTCCGCCACAGTTTTATATCGTGTGCTTCAGGGGTTGGACACATGAGGGAGTAGATCTGAATTTTTTTCAGACTTTTTCATCAAAAACAGGAAAATGGAGATCTGAGAAAAAGTTGGGGTCAGATTGTACTATCAAAATATGGAACAATGGCACATTTGTTGACGGGAAGGTGTATCGCTTGGCAGCCATGAATAAAATTGTAAGTGTTGATCCAAGCAACAATTCATTGCAAGTGATGCAGGGGCCAAATATCATGAATAGCTTGCGCCCCCAAATTGGGCAATCTCGGGGGTATCTGCATTTCATCACAGTGGCTCATGAGACATTACAGATTTGGATTCTCAATAGCCAGCAACACTGGACGTTGAAGCATGCCCTGAGATTTAATCAAGTATTTGGAGTTCCGGGTTACGGGCTTCTCAATTACGAGATGTTTTTTACTTCTCTAAATGTTGAGAACCCGGTGGCATTACACCCAGAAGAAGAAGTTCTTCAATCCAGAGACATTACTAGAGTACTATGATTCATTTGTAGTAAACTTGTGCTGCTGTGATTTGTATTTTGTTATTTTTAGTGCTTTTGAATGTGGATAACTGGCAAAGTAAACACTGGATTATTGTTTTTGGTTATTTATTAGTGCTTTTGTTGTCTTATCTTTGCGTTCTAGTCCTTACTGTCATTATTATTACCAGTTTCTCCAAGTTGGTTATTGATTGCTTCAATGAGAGCCTTTGTGCTCTCTCATTGAAATCACTGATATGTTCCTCTCAAGTTGGGGATTGCTTGCTTCAATGAAGGCTTTTGGCCTTTTGTACTGTCTCATGGAAATTTGAAGCGTTGATTATATTTGAACACTTAACAGTTTATATTTTTGTGGAATGTGGTATATACACTACTACAAAAAACACATTTACTATCGCCTCTTTACCATTGAGTGTTCTTCAGCACGGATGGTGTATGTAACTAGGCAGCCATAGTAACATGATTCGCGTTTTATTCGCGAATAAAACGTTTTTTGGAGATTTCCGAACCGAACAGCAAATAAAACGGTTGACCGAACTTTTACCGATTTATTCGCGAATGAAACGCGAATAAAATGTTTTTTACGAATTATTCGCATTTTATTCGAAAAATTCGTCGCTGTTGCTCGTGCCTCTGTGGCTCTGTGCTTGAGTGAATTCTGGAGGACTCCACCACGTGGGTGAGACTAAGGCAAAGTTTTGAATTTTGAAATGTATAAGTGGACCCCACCACGTGGGTATCAACTATCAATTATCAAATATGAAGTTATGAACCCACAACTCAAATATGAACACGTGAGTACCACAGTTTGACATTTTTTTATAATAAGTTGACTTTTGAATTCCAAATATCAAATTCTTAACACTTCTCAAATATTTTTTTTTTTCTCAAAATTTTATTAAAACAGTTGAAAAATTAAAAAATTAAAATAAGTACATATATATTTTTTTTTTGATTTTTTTTTTACTTCCTTGTGGTACCGAATCATTCTCGAATTATACCCGAATCACAAATTTTTGACCTCGCCAAACCGACCCCGAACTTTTGATTTGTTACTATGGTGGCAGCGCTGTAAATACTTTGAACTTTTTACCAACTGTTCGGTCTAACCAACCTATGGCGTTGATGACCCCCCTCCTTTGCTATCCTTTTTTAATATCCCACCGTTAGTCTTGAGTGTCTCTGTGATATTGGATGGGTTACAGCACCGATGGCGTAGAGGTGATGATCTTTATCAACTATGATGTCAATTGGACCGTCAGTTTTGGATTGATCATACCAACTGTGTTCTCTTTTGAACCGATGTCGATGTTCTAGAGGCAACGCTGTAAATACTTAGAACCTAGATTTGGGTATAAATTAACCACACTCTCATATATTCAATTAATTGATTTTGATGTATTGTGTAATTAAATTTGGAGCTATACTGTGCAATTATAATGAGATAATTATTTAATAGCATACATAATACCAACTCAATAATATCTAATTAACTAATAAGGATTAATTGGCTCCTGAAATTGTTGTGTTATAATTTTTTAACAGAAAAAGTTCATAACCAAGAGTAAAATATCGCTAGCTTACCAGAGAAGTGTTTTTCTGTAGTAGTGATATGTTTGAAAGTTAATTGGAATTTCTTGTGTATATAAAACGTGACCCATCTTTATTAAAAAAAAAGCACCGGATATTTGTATTTAGGCATCTCCTCTTTTATATTGGTCTTTTCCGGTCTGTAGGATGTAAATTCAGCTTCATCTTAATTGTAATTAATTAACTGTATAGGCTTTACAAAAAGCAGTCATGTAATTTTTTTTTATACTAAAATGAAATTTGATATACTTTTATTATGAGAAAATTATTATTTTAGTACTGAAACCTAAATTGGTCTTGGTTCTCATAAGTACTAAAATAAGTACTAAAAAACAAAACTTTGAAGACATTCTTCTTTAAATTAGTTCCGGGTATGAAAAAATTAATAAATACATTTAATACTTTGATTGGTGTCTTCCTTTGCATACGAGGCATGAGACACTACAGCATTCATACCCTTCTGCGACCGGCCAAATCGGTCTCTGAAGGGTATGGCGCCGGTCCCTGATGGGTCTATCGGTCACTGATGACCGAAATCGGTCGCAAATGACCCGGACACAGTTGCTTCGTCGCTGATGACCACCCCGCTGACGTCACCGGTCGCTGAAGGGTCCGGCGCCGGTTGCTGATGACCCCTTTAGCGACCGATTAGTTCTGTCGCTGATGCTGCGTGCTGACGTGGCGCAAGATCATCAAAGATCGATTGGCCGGTCGCTAATGGTCCAAAATCGGTAGCAGAAGGTTTTATTTTTTTTTTTTATGTTTTTTTTGTTATTTTTCTTTTTCCCAATTGGTAGGAAACGTACAAAGCAATGAAAATATACATAAAGAGAGCGGTATATTCACCAGGGGAACTTCAAATAAAAAGCAAAATTAGGAGCTACTGCTTTCCCCCAATAAATGATGTAAATGGGGCTTGAAATATTAAAAGAAAAAAACTAATCAGGTCTGACAGTTTAGAATTTTCATTTCAACAAAAACATAACAGCAAAGGAAAGACTAGAAGAACACCTATACTGACCCCTCCTAAAGAAAAATCCCACCTCAAGTCATTCCTGGTACAAAACTCATAAAGGATTTGACGAACAAAAATAATAATATCATAGATCTCTACTCCTAACCCAACTTGGTTTTCTTCTCATGCCATAGCCTGTCCAGCGCACTGTCAGCATCACCCTGTTTGACAACACAGGTATGTTCTAACGTTAACAAGCAGTATATTTTGCAAGTGCTAACTATTTTACTTCATGGTTTAGTTTCACTGTGCAATTAACTTTTGTGAAGAAGATACAAATTCAAATTAATGTAAATCTCAGAAAGTTTCAAAATGGACTGGTCATGACAGCACTGTTACAGCACTAAAATGTGGGGTATAATAAGACGAACACAAAGATTATAGACTTTCATTTGGGGCTAGCACATAAAACCTCTAATAAACATGAAATACTGTGACAATATTAAAATGTGAGGTATAATAAGACCAACAAAAAGATTATACACTTTAATTTGGAACCCTTTACCTTCATGGTTTTCTGTATGTATAAATTGAATGATTTCAGAGAAGAAAAATATAACCTGAGAACGAATGGAACCAGAGAGAGCATAGGTGGTGTGTTGTCCGGTGTAGATGCCATTCTCGTCAAGATGGCCAATGTTGATTTGAACTGATGCATGATCCTTTGCTGTTATCAGCCTATTAGTTGCCGAACTACAAACAAAAAAAATTATGTTGATTAAGTACTCAATATAGCTCACCAGAATATGTGGTTCTTTCATTTTTCTTAAATTTAATTAGTTGCATTGGATTATGCAGTACGAATATTAAACAGGTACCAGTTATATGACATAAAAACAAAGACCGCAGTACAGTTTATGCAAAATAGTATATGCCAGAACTATAGGCAAGCATATACCATAAAATTAGTTGTATTTAAATGAATACTTGTTCCTATTCTAATTTAGATCTTTAGTAAATGTTTTTTTTTTAATGTCTATGATAGAGCATTTCAAAATACCATTTCCTGGGGATGTAGAGATCGACAATCTGCCCCTCTTCGTTTTGCATGTTCTGCCAATGGAAAACATTCTAAGCATTTTAACTTAAACATCACTCTAATGAAATTTTGCAGATTACGTCCAAAATAAGTATTATGTTTTAAAGAATGTCACTACACATCAAACATACATAAAAATACCTCGACTTATCTAAAATGTTGGTACTTAACTATACATACATTTTCATTAATACTTGAATTTATTAGCCTAAAATATAGATATTTGTTTTGGGATTTCTGATTTCATATATTTTTTTAACACCATAATTTATTAGCTTATTTTTTTGTTTTGCTCATCCACACATATTCTTAATTTTATTAATTAAGAGAAAACTCAAATTAGAATCAAAGATTGAAGGAATGCAACCTATGTAAATAATTAAGCTGAGTTATCTCTCAACTCAGTCCCAAAAGCTGAGTACATGCATTTCATAACCAATTTTACAGTTCAATTCGATAACCAATTTCACAGCCAAAGGAAAAGAAACTCAAGGCATTTGATTATTTACCGGTATGTGCTTCCAATCAGTGTCAAGAGGCAGCAAAGAGAAGGACTAGCAGCAAAGGAGGCAGAGAGAGGAACGGGGTTCGGCGATTTGATCCAAGCGCCAAGAAGCAGCAACTGTCGGGTCGGGGTCGGGGTCGGGATCGGGGTCGGGGTAGGGGTAGGGGTCGGGGTCGGGATCGGGGTCGGGATTGCGGCGCGGGTCACACAGCGGCGCGGGTTCCAGCGACGGGGGTCACACAGCGGCGCGATTATGGTTTTCTTTTTTTTGGCTAAACCTAGAAAATGGCGGGTCGGGCGGCAGAGAAGAAAATGGCGGGTTTTTGAGGGGGCACCCTTCAGCCCTGGCCAAATCGGTCTCTGAAGGGTATGGCGGCGGTCTCCGAAGGATTCGTCGCCAAAACAAATTAATTTTTAATTTTTTTAATTTTTTTTATGGGATCTTCAGCGACTAGTGAACTTACCGGTCGCTAATGCCGGTCACTGAAGACCAGTTTTGTTGTAGTGAGAGGAGTATATTATCCTATTTGAATAAAGGGAACAAAGACCGAAATTTTTACTAATATTAAAGAAAATAAAAAATTTAACAATATGCACCCATTTAGCAATTATTTCTCAATCTGCCCAATTCGAAGAATAATTCTCCGAATCCAGAATTATTATCTAGAGAATATTCTCCGGATTCAACCATTCTACAAGAATGAGACAGTATCTGCAAGAGTAAAAAGTGACTATCTACGAAGGAATACTGATAGAAATGTGTTTTTTCTATTAGCAACGGGAGTATCCGCGAGGATATACCGACAGTATCCCTCGCAGAGACTGTCCCATTCTTTTAGTATCCCTCGCGGATACTATCTCACTATGTGATATGTATATCACTTTAACCTCACTCATATTTATAGTCTAATATAATACGATCTGAAATTTTTATTTTATCATTCGGATTAAAATTTCATTTTTGACACGACCATAATATGAAATTGCGGTCAGAAATTGAGTTGTGGTCAAAGTTAATTCTCTTGATTTTGGTCAAAGTTGAAAAAAAAAACAAAAAAATTATGGCCCCAACGTGAAATTGCGGCCATCCAATTTCTAGCCGCAACTTCACGTCGCGGCCATGTCAAACCTTATTAGTCCAACATTCTGCACCATACAACATCGCAGGCCTGATCGTCGTTCTGTAGAACTTGCCTTGAGCTTTTATGGGACTTTTATGTCACATAGGATGCCATATGCTTGTTGCCATTTGACCCACCCCACTCGTATCCTATGGCTAGCATCTTCATCAATCTCGCCATCACTCTACAACATCTACCCCAAATATCGAAATGTGTCATTCCTAGGCACTACTTGTCCGGCCAAAGTGGCATCTCCATCATCTAACCTGACACCGCTAAACTCGCACCTCATATACTTTTTAGTCCTATTAAGTCTAAAACCCTTCGATTTTAAAGTTTGTCTCCACAACTCTAGTTGCCTATCAACTCCTATTATACTCTCGTCAATTAGCACCACATCATCAGCAAAGAGCATACACCAAGGGATATCACCTTGTTTGTCTCTTGTAACTTCATCCACCACTAGAGCAATAATGTAGGGGCTTAAAACTAACCCTTGATGTAATTCTATTTTAAGAGGAAATTCATTAGTTTTGCTATCGCATGCTCTAACACTAGTCACAACGTCATCGTACATATCCTTGATAATGAGGGTAACATACTTTGTTTGAACTTATTTCTTTTCAAGTGCCCACCACATGACCTTTCTCGGTACTTTGTCGTATGCTTTCTCTAGGTCAATAAATACCATGTGTAGATCCTTTTTCTGCTCCATATATCTCTCCATAAGCTATCTTGTCAAGAAAATTACCTCTGTGGTTGACCTCCCAGGCATAAAACCAAATTGGTTCTTCGTAATGCTTGTCATCCTTCTTAAGCAATGCTCAATGACTCTCTTCCAAAG
Source organism: Carex parvula (assembly GCA_025461045.1). Taxonomy (NCBI): domain Eukaryota; kingdom Viridiplantae; phylum Streptophyta; class Magnoliopsida; order Poales; family Cyperaceae; genus Carex; species Carex parvula. The sequence continues at coordinate 177,383 of JAJGRW010001143.1, read as the reverse complement.
CTCCATTGTATGACTCATCAGCTTAATACCTCTATAATTTGTACAACTTTGAATATCTTCTTTATTCTTGAAGATTGGTACTAATATGCTTCTTCTCCACTCGTCAGGCATCTTGTTTGATCGGAAAATGCTGTTGAATAGCTTAGTTACTCTAAGGCATCTCCACACCTCAATTGGGATGTTATCAGGCCCAAACGCCTTGCCTACTTTCATCCTTTTTAATGTCTTCTTTACCTTAGACTCTTGAATTCTCCGAACAAATCGTCTGTTGGTGTCATCAAAAGAGTCATCCAGCTCGATCGTGGTGCTATCATCCTTTTCATTGAATAGCTTGTCAAAGTATTCTCTCCATATGTTCTTTATCTCATAGTCCTTCACCAAAAGTCCACCATTCTCGTCCTTAACGCATTTAACTTGGTTGAAGTCTCTCGTCTTCCTCTCGCGGAGTGTAGCTATCCTATAGACATCATTTTTGCCTCCTTCATACTTAGCTTTTGATATAGATCTTCATACGCACAATCCCTTGCTTCACTCACAGCTCTCTTTGCGTTCTTTTTTGTCGTTTTGTACTTTCGTATGTTGTCCTCACTCCTGTGATGATGCAAACATTTGTAGCATTCCTTCTTCTCTTTGATAGCCTTTTGCACGTCCTCGTTCCACCACCAAGTATCTTTAGGTTCGCGTCTACTTCCTCTTGTCACCCCAAACACCTCCGTAGCCACCTTTTGAATGCAAGTTTCCATCTCCTCCCACATGCGATTTGCTTCTTCTACATTCCATGCCCATTCTTGAATTACCCTATCCTTAAACATTGATCACTCGAAAGAGAGCGATGTTTCTTTTAATATTTATAAACTCAAAAATGCTATCAGTTCGGACTGCAAGCGCACAATCCTATCGAGTAGTATATTCGAGGTCGATCCACAGGAAATATTGGTTCAGAGTTTTGAGTGATCGAATCACAATCTTTCGAAAGGCTAGACAAAATCTAAAAATTGAGAGTTGTTGTTGTGATCAATGTAAATTAGGAAGCAATTAAAAGTAATTAAAATAAAGATAGAGATGGAATTTCTAGGGTTTTGGCACACCATTGCTACTCAATCCGCTTTGATAATATATTCCTGTCGAGTCTGATTTCCTGTTGTTGTTTTATGAAAGACACCACATAGGTCACTGCGAGTTATTTTACGCAAGAATGACAGATCTTTCATCGAGATTCTACATAGGACACTGCGAGTTATCTTACATAAATGACTGATCTCTTAAATACACAAGTTACTACACAGATCACTGCGATTTACCTTACGCAAATGATGGAACTTGGTTCGCGTTTTGTTGTTCTGGTTTATGGTTTTCCCGCTAAGGTTTTCTTCACATAAACCTAATAGATCTCAACGAGACTAATTCGTGTAATATAGTTTCTCTTACCATTAAAGTACTGTCACTACCCTAACGGATTAAACTAGATCATCGAAGTTAGATGAAGAGATAATAAATCACAAAAGCATTTCGATTAAACAACAAGAAATCATAGTCAACAGAAAATATATATATCAAAATATCAAGAGTAACAAGGTTTACTGCCTAGCCCCTAAGAAAGGAACTTAGCCGTGGAACGGCATGGTTACAATCACTCCTCTCTTCTCTCTTTAATCAAATCTAGCCCTAATTACAAAGATAACTTCTTCTTCTGCACAGGGGCCTTATATAGGAGTGGAGGGACGTCTGGAGTTGAGTAGAGGCTAAGAAACTGATTTGGATACAGCTGTCAGCAGTTATTCCCCAAGAGGCACCTTCGGTTAGGTCCGTATCAGGTGATACGGTCCGTATTGAGACTTTGTCGCTGAGGGTTTTAATGCGTATCACACCATCTTCTGGTCCGTATTAGGTTCGGTCTGTATTAGGCAATACGGACCATAACAGAGACTTAGTCGATGAGCGTCGCTGATCCGATTGACTGATCCAAATCTGCTGCGATTCCAAAGAATCACAGGACCCTGCGATTCCACATCCACCCATTTATTTGTTTAAAGATTCGTGTAAAGAAAACAACTTCTCTTGAAATTTGTGCATTCCAACAAATGAATGGTGAGATATGGAATCGCAAGGACCCTGCGATTCTTTGGAATCACAGCAGATTTATTTCCTCCGATTGACCCTATTATTGCTCCATTTGGTGCAAAATAGTCCCAAAACCTGTTTTCTGTAATAAAACATAAAGAAGGGTGACAATAGCCTTTTTCTATAATAAATTAAACATAAGTGCGAGAAAATATGCAAAACCTAAGCCAAAACCCTACGTAATTCATCATTATTTTGACTCTGATCAAACATCCATGAGGTGTCCTCTTTGAGCTTCCACCACTTTGTCCTCATAATTTTGGCGCCTTTGTTATGTCGAACACATATCCGAAGATGAAAATCAGATACCAAAAGCTGATATTGTGAGACGACACATTCTCCAGGTATAACCTTACAATCTACGCAAGCTCGTTTGTCCTCTCTCCTAGTAAGGACAAAATCGATCTGACTAGAGTGTTGACCACTACTGAATATATAGGATTGTCACTTTCTAAAGAAGGTGTTAGCTATCTGAGGTTATAGGCTACAGCGAAATTTAAGATCTCTTCTCCTTCTTGGTTCTTGTCGCCATATCAAAAACCTCCATGCACCCTCTCAAATCCCCCACTAGTTGTACCAACATGGCCGTTGAAATCTCCTCCTATGAAAAGTTTCTCACTACTAGGCACACCTCTAACCATGCCATCTAGATCTTCCCAGAATTTTCTCTTGGCGACCTCACTTGGACCTACTTGTGGGTTGTGGCGCATACGCACTAATGACGTTCAAAACTCTATCACCAACTACCAGCTTGACTAGGATGATCCTATCCCTTTGTCTTTTAACGTTGACAACTTCGTTATTGAGGCTCTTATCAATTAAGATGCATACCCCATTCTTGTTTTGTTTTTTTCTCGTGTACCATAACTTGAAGCACGTATCCTCCACCTCCTTTGCCTTCTGGCCCGTCCATTTAGTCTCCTGAATGCATAAGATATTCACACGTCTCCTAATCACAGTATCAACTATCTCTCTTAACTTTCTTGTTAAGGACCCTACATTCCATCTACCTAAATGAATCCTACTTTCCTCGGCTAGCTTCCTTGCCCCTCATACTCGTCGTACTAAAGTGCGTAGACCCTTGCTCATTTGCCACTACATATGGGCGTCGATGTAGCGCGCCACTAACAGGGTGGCGATCCGGCCCTTGCTCATTTAACACCATACCTAGGTCCTGATATGGCGTGTCACTAATCATAACACACACCCGGTTCCGATATGGCGCGTCACTAATCATAACACCACACCCGGTTCTGATATGGCGCGTTGCTAAGAGGGTTACGCCTCAACGAAATATCTATGGGTTTCATTTTATAAGAGAATGGCTATTTTTCGACCATTGGTTTATCGTTGGCTCGCCATATCTATCACAACCCTTCTCCTTTATCCTGATTTGGGACAGACTGTGTAGAAACTACACAGGCGGAGTTCACTCCTTTCATACATAGAACAATTTTTTTGCTAAATAGAATGCACATGGTATAGTATTGTCAAATATTTTAAATCTAATTAAAATTGTAGTGTTTACTTTTCAAAATTTTCCGAGTAAACAAATAAAATAAATTCCTTTTTCACTTAGTAACTTGCATTATTAAATTGAATGGGTAAAAGAGAGAAGAAATGAGCGCGGCAAAAGATTGGAAAATATTGTCTTTTTGAAGTAAGATTAGAAAATATGGAGGGATTAGAAAATGTTCAGATCATCAAATCTGGTTAGAACTACTAGTTAGAGACTAAATCTGCTTGCTTCTCAGTTTGAATTGCTACTCTTTAGATTTGCCTTCATGTTCAATTGCCTACCTTTGTGTTAATCAGGTTATATATTCAATGATTATATTTTGATGATGAATATTTAGGTTTAAGATGATTGTTTGTACTTTGTACTCAAATTTTGTCTTATCCTTCATAAATCAGGGTTTTTTTTATCACGAAGATCAAATGATTGTGGCATGTAACAGTATTGGAAAACCAGGAATCAAGTACCTTTAATTGTATGAGCAACACTTAGTATACAACTTCCCATGTATAATAAGGGGGACAGAAAAATAAAAATCTTTTAATTGAAGCTTCTATAGCTTGAATGAAGAAATAATAATGCACATCAAATAGTTGATAAATGCCATTTAAGGTATACTACAAACCCTTACAGCAAGAAACATGTCACTTAAAAGTTTTTAAATAATGTCAAAAATTTCATAGTGATATTTTAAATATAAAAGTTGGATCTCGAAAAAATTTCCCTGTTGTGATTGTCTTTCTGCTTTTATTTAGGTTTGATTTTAAAGATCACTTAGTAGGATCATAATATTTTCCAGCTATCGCTGCTGTGCAAGTAGAATCCAATTGTCCATCATAAAGTGTGAGAGAATACAGTGCAAAAAACAGATTGTAGTCACACTTTTGTACACAGCAAATCAAATTTTTCAACAATCCAGATTCAACACAATCTTGTTTTTAAGTTTTTTCATCCTTTGGAATTGAAATTAACAGAAATATACATAATGGAATAACAAGAAATGCCGCAAATTTTAGCAGCTCCTCATTTTCTCTGGTAATGACACCTACTCGCGACCAGTCTCCACTATACCTGCACAATGAAAAGAAACAAACCAATCGGTTTTAGTTTCAAAAGGTTCAAACCTCACGCATATAAATTTACACCCAATTTTTTTTTTTTACTTTACACCCAGTTGTTGCTATACTGAGACTTTAGCAAATACTAATGTGGAATGGCTGAATGCGTACCAGTTCCAGATTACTCAACCGCATACTGTGATTTGCCTCATCAGCTAGCTTTCTAATGTACTATCTTTTTGTCTACCAATGTGATTATTTTAAGCTGTAATTAAATTGTAGCTAAGTAGCCATCATAAATTCACAGAACTTGGTACAAAAGAACTTAACACCGCCTAAACCCATTCAATCTGACTTGTGCCCCAGTTTAAACCCATTCGAGTCTAAACGAACTTTACCCAACCCCGCGACAAGAAATCAGACTTGAGACCTGAAAAGGTGAAAACCTGAAACAAATTGAGACATGAGACAGACTGAATATCCTTATACAGCCTGACCTGACCTGTCCAAATTGCTGCCTCTATGCAAGATAAACGATTTTTGGGACCAAATCGGCAGCAAAGTTACCATCAAAATTTTATGATAAAAGTCATAAAAATGTAACGTTTTTGTAAACTGTTTTTTTGTACAACAACAAAAGCAAATAGGAAAATCAAAAGACATTTAACTTTTATAATCGTAGAAAAAAAATTCACTAACACCAAACAAAAGTCAGGAGCAATAGACACATCTAGAAAATCTTTTCAAAAAATTTAGTTACACCAATAGAACAACTATTTCGCGCCTTTTATCAGCACAGTTAACTTATTGGCAAAATAAAGTTTGTCTCTCTAAGTTTCAAAGTTTGCCTCATCAGACAAGCACCTAATGTTTGTTTCTTTTTGTAAATTCTTCGAAATCTCAATGCCCCAGATCAGTTTCAAGCAATTTTCTTATAAATGCTAAAAAAATAAATAACGAGTCTTATCAGGAGAACAAGAAACATTACCCAGCATCAATAAATCCAAGAGCAAATAGAACAACACCAGCTCTAGCAATCAAGGATTTAGAAATTTTATAGGGAGAAGAGTTAGTGTCCGAATTGGTTTGTTTGGCGGTTTCACCAAAGCTCGGTTTCTTCGCTTTCATGGAGAGCCTGAACCGCCTCGCCTCTCTTCTACCCAATTGAAAATGAGAGAGCTCAGAGAAGACGCAGCTCTTCAAACCCAATGAGAGCATATTTTTTATTGGTTTTTCACATCAAAAAGCAACAATCCCTCTTTGATTTGTTGGATAAGTGTAGAATATAAGAGATGAGCAAGTGATCTTTATTTGAGTTGCCCTTTCCAAATACAACCTGCGATGGCAATTTGGTCATTAGTAATGACTAGTTTTTTTTTTTATTATTTCAAATTTTCAAGTAATGACTATTTCCTACTGGGTAATATATTGTACAGAGATATTTTGGGCTTCGCACAGCAGCGTACGGTTATTAGAAGTCAAAATAGCTCTGTTAATATCTTTACCATTTACGCAGGTAGGGGTGATTAATGAGCTAGCATGAGCGAGTTGGGTATGCTCATGCTCGGCTCATTAGCTTAATGAGCGAGTTGTTAATGAGCGAGTTAGAGCGAGTTATTAATGAGCGAGTTGTTAATGAGCATGTTGATAATGAGCGAGTTGCCGAGTTGTTTAAAATACATCATTTAAAAACTAATATTTATATATAAAATTTAACAAATTGTCATAATCCAACCTAATTAAACAGTACATAATTTAACAAACAATTGTACATAAGCAAATTTAACAAAATCAAACAACTATCTTTTTGTCGTTCTCACAGCCCTACATGTCACATACTCAAAGTTATCTCCTTGTCACATACTTACAAATTTGCATTATCAAAATAATAATAAAAATATAGAATTTAGAAATATACAAATTCAGAACTGTACAAATCCAGAACGGTATATTAATGATCAATTTTTTTGTGATCAAATTTTTGGGTTATATTTTGAGACTAGTGTATTGATGAGTATGGTCCGAAACCAAAGAAAATTAAGGAATAGTGTATTGAATGAGAATTGTAATTCTGCTTGTTTTAGGAAAATTTGCAAATTCTTAATATTATTTTTCTGGATATACTAAAGCTATTAGAGAAGTGGATTAAATGTGGCAGAATTTATGTAACTCAGTTCTTAATGAGCGAGTTATGAGCGAGTTGAGGTATGCTCAAGCTCGGCTCATTAAGTTAATGAGCGAGTTATAGCGAGTTGATAATGAGCGAGTTGTTAATAAGCATTTAGCGAACGAGTTATGAGCAATTTACTCATCCCTATACGCAGATATCAATTTGGACCTAATACAGCCTGGTATGGGAATATTGTTGATTTCTTTTTGCCCCTTTTGACTCGCATCATTTGAACTGTTGGGCTAAAATTGTATCGGAACAGAGTAATGTTTGAGCAATTTACTTTAGTATTTCGTGTTCTATTGAACGATGCCGGTTCAGGATTTCTGAATTTTTTCAAAGCATAAACAAAATTACATATTACATTTAGGCATTTATCCCTACATTCATGCACATGAACAGATCTATCAGTGATGACAATTTATTTTAGGTAAAATTATTTAAGAAACATAAGTACAACATACATAATATATGGTTAATAGAGTTTGAAAAAAAAAAATCATTGCACGTATGGGTGTTGAAATGACACGGTACGGTACCGTACCAAATGTTATTTGGCATAATCAAACACATGCCATATTAAGGTACTTGTTCAACAATATTATAGAATATTTCAAGATAAGGTGTGCGTCAAAGCACGGCACAACACAACATAGTACGATAATATCAAATTAATTTTTTTTATAACAAAAATACAAAATACCAAATAAAAGCTGCAAATATTCATAAACTAATCCTGGAATACATGCAAATTATGAATTTGTGGCATAAAAACACATATAACATTACATTATATTCTAATAAACTGAAATATTTTAAACTAAAATAAGGGAAGATGGTAAAAATCGAGATCACAACTTACTCAGAAAGTATAATCAGAGAATGTTGAAGTGCACAGCAAAGAGTCTAATATCATAGGCGAATCTAGATGAGCACAAGGCCACAAGTAATGGGAATTGAAGAAATAATCAAAGTGGAAGTGCCTTTGTTTACTGCACGAATTACTCCATGGATCTACTTTTTATTTTAAAATACGACTGTATTGATCATATATGCGAGAACATATGTATACAGTACAAGATTGCATGGATAAGTAGCATTCACCCAATTTTTAATATAAGAATATATAGAATTAATAACATCACTCTATCATTTAATAAATTTAAGAATATACCAGTAAACAAAACGGGCGGAGACCCTTTTTGTCAGTAGCTTCAGCTAATCTTTAATTACCCTATATATCAATTTATCTCTCTTTTTCCAAAAAAGAAATAATTCTTCCCATAATTAATTTTGTTAATGCTAAGTGTCGAATGACATTTTAGAACACAAGCCACACATGTACACAAAAAAATCATCAAACAGGGATACTTGTGTTTTCAATTTGATGAAACTGAACAACCTTGCATGAACATATATAATCTAGAATTAGAGAACAATTACTGGTGCTATCCATAGCACCTTGTATTCATTTACAAAAAGATCACAAGTTCTATTATCTTCTACCATCAATTAACATATATGTAAAAACCAAAAGATAATGGAATTCTGAATTCTTTCATTTAAACCACAGACGAGCATTAAGCTTCAAATTTATTGTTCGCCGGTTTTCTTCTTTAACAAAAGTGACAAAATCATTCCTTTCTTGTTCAGTCATGCCTTGAGTAGAGCAGTCACCTACGCCCCACTCGGCCCCGCGTAAGCAATACTTGTCTTGGATAAGTTGCTGATTCCTGAAAAAGTAAAAATAAAGAATGACAAAACGCTGCACCTCGAAAAAGAACTTCAATTGACCATGCTATCACTCCTCTCAACACATGAAAATCTAACAATTTACAAATAAAATGGAAGAAGTTTTTGTTGTACTTACAATAATGCATAATAATTTCTTTTTAAATGGGTAGTGATTTTCTATATAAGGTTCCTTTCATGAGAAAAACAGCTTAAAATGACCATATTTTCATAAACGGTACGGTTCTTTTTTTTCTTGGATTTCTCCAGAAAACTTCTTCTCCGCGCTTTGAAAATCTAGCAATATGCATAAAATTGGAAATTTTTGTTGTCCTTATAACAGGGAATGTTACTTTTATTTTTGGATCAATTTGGTAATTTGCATATCAGGTATCTTTCGTGAGGAAAATAGCTTAAATCAACTAGTTTTTTTTTTTTGGTGATGGGGAGGTTTAAAAAAGGGGAACCCTTGATTCTGTGGAGGAGTTTAAGCAAGTGCATAAAATAAAGAGCAAAATCAAAACATTGTCAAGAGCGTTTTTTCACTGAGTAGTACTTTTCTTTGTTCTGCTTGGATTTCTCCAGAAGCTCCTTGAGCACTTTTGAAGATTTGAACTGTGAATCAAGCTCCTCATACTTCTTCTGATTAACCTCTTTAAATTAACAAGGAAAACAAAGTTAATGGTTTGCTTTTGGTTTAAGTACAAATGAAATTATATATGCAGAAAAATTAAAAGCAGACCATTCCATTTATTAAGGAAATCAATTCGAGGCAGCTGCGGGCCAGGTACAGATTCCAAGCCAGAAAATCCCGAAAGAATACCAGCATTCACTGCAATGTATAGTATAAGAAATTAATTCACAGGAAAAAAATGATTAAATTTTAGTGTTTCTGTCATGCAGACGAATTGAACCCAGAGAAACTGTTACATTATACTGGCACGAACACTTGGTTTTTCACAATATCAATTATTGTGTGTTATTGCTAACTTCATTACAGATTAACAGCTTAGCTAACAAATGTTACCTGGATTTGTCCAGAGAAGCACTGAAACCGAAGCTGCGAGAGGGAAGGCCACAACGCGAGACTTAAACGGGGAATTGGAGTTTGGTAAGGAGGCGGAGCTTTTCCTGGATAGAGTAGCAACGGTTGGATTGGAGCTAACCATGGTTAGTGTGGTAAAAGAGAGCTGCTGTTTTTTTTTTTCCTTTTGTTTTTCCCAGTGTTTGTTTGGATAGATTAGAAGGTAAGAGAAATCAAGGGCTCTTATTTGTTAATCGTGTCTCTTTGCCGTCTGGCAGCTGAGAACCGGATCCTCTGTGACAGGTAACTGTGGGTTAATTAGAGCAAGTAACTGACACCATCACCTGCATAATTTTTATTTTTGTAATACGCGGCATACGCCTCTTTAAGTTAATAGATGATAAATCATATCCTTCAACTTTATATCATTATTGTAGTATATTATACTAAAAGAAATATCTGTAACGAGCAAACAAAATTAACTAGAAGGACACCTTGTACCGAAATTTTTATCACATCCTCAATTTAAAAAGTTGCCAACAATGCCCTCGATTTTTTTTTTTAAATATGCCCCAAATCAAAAGGAGGAAAGAAAAAAAAAAGCAGATACAAGAATCATTTATTATTGGAAGAATGAGCCGACATTTTTATTAATATCCAAAGTTAATTAGAAATTATTACTTATGCCCAGAATCTCATAGATTCGCCAAAAATGTCCAAACCGGCCATAAAATGGCCAGCTTACTCAATTTTTTTTTTTTTTTACAATATGAAGAATATTGAAATCTAATACTGAAAATTCGAATTTTTTGTTTAAATTTTTTGTTAGATTACTTCTTTTGATTTATAATTACCATATTTATACTAAAATATACTATATTACTTGAGCTGGGCTATGGTGAGTTGTGAAGTAAGAGGTCATTTTTACTTCACGCTCATATTTTCATTTTGAAAATTCAAACAACCGATCCGAACCACTCAACATGTTCTCCATATTGAAATGTGCTTGGAGACTAAATTTTACATTTTTTGGAATTTGTTTACTATTTATTAAGTCACTTTGAAAATCGCTGATCCGATGGCCAGAAATTTTTACTGTTTTTTACTGTTCACAGTGGATCAGCGATTTCAAAGTGGCTTAATAAATAGTAAAAAAAGTTCCAAAAAAATGTAAAATTTAGTCTCCAAGCACATTTCAATATAGAGAACATGTTGAGCAGTTCGGATCGGTTGTTTGAATTTTCAAAATGAAAATATAGCGTGAAGTAAAATGACATTTTACTTCACAACTCACCATAATCTATCTCAAATTACTTCAGATTATGTTGAATTACACTATATTACAATAAATTATGTTGAATTACACTAAATTAATGAAATCTATGAAGAGCAAGATAATAAAATCTAACACTGAAAAATTGAATTTTTTGTTTAAATTATTTGTTAGATTACTTCTTGAGTGAGGCTACGGTGCTATGCATAGCACAGATGGGGGGTGTACTACGGCTCACTTTTTGACTTTTCAAAATTCTAACGGTCGATCCGAACCGTTCAACATGATTATAAAATGAATATGTACTTGCAAATCAAATTTTACATTTTTTCGAATTTTTTTACTATTTTTTCGAAAATTACTTGATTTGAACATTATGGACCATCCAAAAACAGCCTATCTAAAAAAATAGTAAAAAAATTCGAAAAAATGTAAAATTTGGTTTGCAAGTACATATTCATTTTATAATCATGTTGAACGGTTCGGATCGACCGTTAGAATTTTGAAAAGTCAAAAAGTGAGCCGTAGTACACCCCCCATCTGTGCTATGCATAGCACCGTAGCCTCACTCTTACTTCTTTTGATGTATAATTAGCATATTTAAACTAAAATACGCTAAATTACTTGAAATTATGTTGAATTACACTATATTACGTTAAATTACTCTAATTACATTACGTTACGCTAAAATACGCTAAATTACGGTAAATTACATATGAATAGGGACGATATCTTCACTGGAAAGGCTCCCAAAGAAAGACATATCGGCCGGCCTATTGCGTTGACAGAATCGAAAAACGACGACGAAACTTCAAACGGCCATAAAACGGCGCTCGATTGTCCGATTTCAGCAAATGACCACTTTTCGGAAAGCTTGCGAAAATACGCATGCGTCCATTACCACTACGTCATTTTTTGAAATTCATAATTGCCAAAAAAACAATGGGAAGAGCCTCAAAACTTGAGCTGAAGTTTCCGATTAAGATTTTCATTTCTATTATTCAATCTAAGTAGCTCAGTAAATTAAGTTACATAATGAACTTGTAGAATACCAACTTTTACTATTTTTCAAAAAAAAATTCAATTTTTTATGATTCATGAAAGATGACACAAATCGGTCTACTTTAGCGTAATTTTGCGTAGTTTAGCGTAATTTACCGTATTTCAGTATAGTTAGCGAAGTTATTGTAATTTAACGTAATTTAGTGTAATTCAACATAATTTCAAGTATAAATATGCTAATTATAAATCAAAAGAAGTAATATAACAAAAAATTTAAACAAAAAATTCAAATTATCAGTGTTAGATTTCATTATTTTGCTCTTCATAGTGTTTCCAAAAAAAAAAAATTGAGTAAATCGGCCATAGAATGGCCGGTTTGGGCATTTTTGGCGAATCTGCGGGATTCTGGGCATAAATAATAATTTCTAATTAACTTTGGATATTAATAAAAATGTCGGAAGAATGAGCCGATATTTTTATTAATACCAAAAAAAAAACAAATTATCAAATCTGCCCCCACCCCAAACTTATTTTTAAATCTACCCCAACCGCCCGTCCACTGGGCGGTCCACTTTTCCCATCTGACCGCCCAGTCGCTGGGCGGTTCACTACCCAGATCTGACCGCCCAGCAGCTGGGCGGTCCGCTATAAAACCCCTATAAAAGGAGTTTTTCTCTCTCCTGAGCAGCACAGTATCCATTCCAACAAATCCAGAACCAAAAGAGAGGCGATATTGAGGTGATTTTGAGTGATTTTGAGGCTAGTAGAGGTATGGACAATAACAAACGAGGTAAGAAAGCGAGCAACCGAGATTGTGGCGTAGCGAGAGGAGGGTCTATTAGTGATCGAGGTAAAAACGAGGGAGAAAAGAACAACTGGCCCGTATGCCGTGATCCCCGGAATTGTGTGACATGTAAGATGGGGGAATGGAATAGACGACATGGTCGGTATGAAATTTCAGACGATGACTTTGTGGAAAACCCCTACGGCTTTGGTTTGAAAAAGAAGAAAGTTGATCCAGAGCCTCCAGCATCGGACGATAAGTTTGTTCCGTGTACTGGTAAGGCTACCACTTCGTCTGCTGTGACTGATCCAGATCAGGCAAACTCTGATGATGACTTTGTTCCATGCACTTTCAAGGCTCGTTGTAAGAAGTAGATTTTTTAGGAATTTATGTTGTAGAATTTTTAGGAATTTATGTCGTAGACTTTATTTCATTAGTTTTGTGTTTGTTTATATTTTATGTTGTTAGTTTTTGTATATGTAATTAAGTAATAAAAATAACAGAAATGAAGCATATAAAATAATCGAGGCAAATAAAAAATTGCATAGTTCACAAACTACCAATTAGAATAGTTCACAATATACATCTAAAATAGTTCATAACATAATTTAACAAAACTTGGTAATCAGCGACGACGGCCGAACAAACTCAAAATACGATGTCTGGGTCTGGGTGCAGCTGGTTGTGCGACACTACCGGATGTCTCTCCATGGCTACTACCGGTTCCTGGGCTTTCATGAGTGCGGTGGCTACTACCGGTAGCCTCAGCAACAACTCTAACATTTTCTCTTTCGTTGGCTTCGTTAATGGCATCTGCATTGCATTCCAGTTGAAATAAAATCAAAATAAAATATAAGTAAATAAATAAAATCAACCGTACCTGCTCGCTGCCTGTCAGTTGTGGAACGGCGGGCCTGATGTCCCATTCGCCTACCTTCCATCTCGTCCATGGTCATTACTTGACGCTTGTGGGGTCTTCTTCCTTTTCTGATCCACCCGCTTGCGGGACAGACTCTATCACCAACATAGGGCGGCCACTGATACTGGTTGGGATAAGGATGGAAAGATGCACCCCAAGTACTCGCAAGGTAATCGGTACGGTACATGTCTGCGACATAATCATCCTCAGAGAATTTCTCTCTCGGCACACCGCCATAACATGAGAATAAGGTAGGTGGGCCAACTGAATTCCTTGGCAAGTGCATGTTACAGTATTGTCAGGTGCAAAAATAACAACATACTTGAACATTATTTTCACAAACTCCATAGTCTCATCCGGTCTACGGCCGGTTGGAGCAAACTCATTTGGACAGTGCACTTCGAAATTCCAATTGGTTCTCCCTGTACGAGACAACTCTCATAGCTGCACCTTTCTCCCTATGTTTCCTTAGTTTTCCCTCCACCCTTGTTGAAAACGTTTGATTCCTGGACAGTAATTCAGAAAATATAAGTCAACAAATAAAAATATACATACCTTGGTAAAATCTCTGAATAAAAATATACATACCTGGATAGTAATTCGAGAGCTTTAACACGCCGTGCAACAAACCATGCATTTAACTTGTAGAAGGTGTCATCCACAATTGCTGCCACGGGCAATTGCCGGCTCTGCTTGAAAACAGCATTCAAGGACTCAGACCCATTTGTGGTCATAATTCCCCATCGGAAACCTCCATCACGGGCTTGCAATATCTTCTCATATGCGAGTGGCTCATTAACATCGGCGGGATTATTTTTTCCCACATTGAGTAAGTACAAATTTGCCTTTGGACAGTACTGCAAAAAAAAATTTCAGATGAGAAAATTTAAGTAAATAATTCAGAAAATATAAGTCAACAAATAAAAATATACATACCTTGGCAAAATCTTTGAACATCTCTTCCACCCTTCTCGGCTTCTTCCTCTTGCAACCAATTCTGAATGTATCTACAACTCATTTTTCAGATCCGCAGTTCTTGTGAAGGTTGTCTGTAACATGTTGCATACACAGCCTGTGCACACAACCACCGTTCGCTGTCGACCACCCGAAATCTGGGCGATCAAAAACATATTTGATTCATTTGTGCTGGTCTGATATGACACAAAAGAACCGGTCGCCAACCACTTGTCTTCTTACGAACCTCATGAAAAATCCCCAGTTTTCCCCGTCCTCCTTCTCAACAATTGCAAAGGCCAAAGGCAACAACTGGTTTTCAGCATCATATGCACATGCGATCAGCAGTCTCCCGTCGTAACGGCCAGACAGGAAGCATGCATCTACACTGATGACCGGTTTAATGTATGGCACAACTTGAATACATGGACCGAACGCCCATGCTATGGCCTTGAATTGCAACGCGTTGTCGACAGTCCGTACGCCTATATTCCAACATTCAAAGACAGTACCGGGATTTGTACTTGCTATGGCCTGCAACAATGGTGCAAGCAAGTTGTATGAACCATGCCAGCTACCGAACATTCGGCAAATCGCAAGTTCACGCGCTCTTCACAACCTGTTGTATTTTGAGACGACATGCTTGTAAACCCGTCTGACAGCTCTACCGACCTCCTTAAGGCTCATCGATGGGTCCTCCTTAATGTCATTCTCAATTACATCGACAATAAGTGAAGCCGTAAGCTGTGCATGGTCTTTCCTTGATGACGCAGACTGCATGTGTGAGGTGGTTCACACTTCTTAATAATCCATGCCTCGCCCTTACCCACAGGGGTTGCATACAGACGGAAGTGGCAATGCGCTTCGTCTTTACAAACAATTACTAACCTTCTTCGGTCCCTTTTTCCAGTTCTGCACTCCCAATTGCCGTGAACATGGACCTCATTTATTTTCTTCATAAGTTCATCTATGTTGCTGTAAATCTACTGCGGAGCAAGCTCTTCAGTGTATCTGACACGCGGCCCAAAAAATGAGATGTCTGCATCTTCAAAAGCAGTGGTATCGTTGAATGTGGGGCACGGATGCCTATCTGTCCGACCTCTAATCGGAAATCTGTCTTCCTTAGGTAAATAATCTCCATTACCTTCTGACAGGTGATCAGAATCCCAATTTCCGTCCCATTCGTCACCCGTTTGCAAATCTCTTTGTGGTATGACATCGATCTCAGCATCAAGGTCACTCCGATCAACAACGGGTGCCACTATAGGTATAGATGGTGGTACATATGGAAATCTGGGTTGGATTGGGGTTTCAGGAGGAGGGGGTGGTGGTGGTAGATCGGTGGTAAAATCAGGTACATAATTCTCATAAACGGGTGATACGGGGGTTCATAACTCGAGTGGCGGGGGTTGTCATACCTCGAGGGGCGGGGGTTGTCATAACTATAGTGGCGGGGGTTGTCATACCCCGAGTGCTCATGACCCGAGTTGTCATAATCCGAGTGATCATAACTCGAGCTGTCATAACTCGAGTGACGCGGGTTGTCATAACTCGAGTGATCATAACCTCTATTTTCCCTAGATGTTCCAACCCCGGGTTTACACTGAACTCTCCTGGAATATAAGTTCATTGCCATTACCCCCTGTGACTCAAAAGTGTTGTAAACACTCCTCCATAACGACTCATCTGTTATTGGATACCTGGTATAGTAAGGTCTACCACCACTTACTGTGTTAATCCGGGTAGCTAAATCTAATCATACCGGTTGGGGTTCACACCGATCTTTTCATACACTATTCCCTTCAGTTCAACAAATGAGGTATTTTCATTTACCTCGAAGCCGTAGGCTGCTTCCTGAGTATACTGTGCTCCCTCCGCACCCCGGGTAAACTTCCCGCCCATATACAGTGCAACCAACATCTGAAATTACTGTTATGGAATTACTGTTCAGGAATTACTGTTCTGAAATTACTGTTCTGGAATTACTGTTCAAAATCGCCTCAAAATCACCTCTCTTTCTCTCATTCGGTTCTGGAAAATTGTTGGAATGAATATTGTGCTCATCAGGAGAGAGAAAAACCCCTTTTATAGGGGTTTTATAGCGGACCGCCCAGCTGCTGGGCGGTCAGATCTGGGTAGTGAACCGCCCAGCCGTTGGGCGGTCAAGTGGGGAAAATGGACCGCCCAGTGGACAGGCGGTTGGGGTAGATTTAAAAATAAGTTTGGGGTGGGGGCAGATTTGATAATTTGTTTTTTTTTTGGGGTATTAATAAAAATATCGGAAGAATGAGTAACATTGAACAAACATTAGTTTTATATAGTTGATAGAATAAATATTTTCAACAACTTGATTTTCCTACGAGGACGCTGTCAATAACAGATTAACAGGTGATAAATTGTGAATTTAAAATCAATTTTTGCGTTAGTATTGAAAAGAAAGCATCTAGTTCTAGAAATAGTTCGCTTCCAAATCTAAAATTTTAATATAATAAATTAACATATTTTGTCCAAATCCTAAAAGCCAAAACATGAACCTGGTTTATGCATTTAATAATAAGATGACCATGAATTGTCAATGCATTAAAATATTTTGCATGTGGTGACCAATTTTCATCAGAAATCACATGTATTTCGAAATCTTTCAAACTAATTTTAAGATATTATATTTGTAGGAACACAAATACTGAGCATTTCGATCGGGTCAGGTATTTCATGACTCTGTTAGATTAGATCGGAATCGTTTAATTAGGGAAAATTTCCGGTGTACCCATACAAAATTTTAAAACAGCCAATTTACCCATCAAAACAACTTAATATCCAACATCCCCATACAAACTTTATAATATTTCTTATATCCCTTTTATCTATTTAACTCTTTAATTAATTATTTTAAATATTATTTTGACAAATATACTCTTCCTCTCCTCTCCTCTGTTGGTCAATTGGTCAAAAATATAAAAACCTTTCTAAACACCTTCAAATGACCCGCAATTCGCGACACCGTGAATCTATTCAATAAAGATTATTTCGACAAATTGAACTGGCCAAAAAGTTTATAGATAAAAAAAATTAATAGGCTTCCAGCAATATGATTATTTTTCCTCGCAGGTTATTAGAAAGGTTTCAATTGAATGGTGTTTGACCAATTTATCTGATCGATTGAGACCTCTGATTTGCAAGCTTGTACTTCTGATAATCATATTAGATTTTTATATATTGTTTGTAAATTTTCTAAGGTGATCATCCAATCTTCAATTTGACCATCCATTCATTTTTTTCAAATAATTAGAAGTACAAGATTCTGATAATCATTATCAGAATCATGACCTTCAAATTGATAATCATATTAGAAAGGCTTGTGCTTCAATTTAAACCTCAGAAGCATTAAATTGAAAATTAGATGAGGTTCTTCAATCGACCAGGTCAACTCAGAGAAACATCACCTTCATTCTCCAATTTCCAATGACCAGGTGGCGATCAGAGAGCGCCATTAATTTCTCCTTATTCTCTTCTTCTTGGGAATTAAAAGGAAGACAGGAAAGATGGATCTATACAAGATATACGTACTCAATTTTTGGTCTTTGATTTTAACTTTTAGTTTGTTATGGAGACAAGAGTTTTTTTTTTTTTTTTTGAAAACTTGGTAGTGACTACCAAGGATGTATTAATAGATTTGTTTAGAACAACATGTCCTAATTATTACACATCTTTTATTATACTATACTAGCTCTGTGTTGATCTATTCCCAGAGTTACTACATTCCCTGCATGCTTCATTGTTTTGCAATACCACAGCCACAGCCTAGCATCTTCCTCTGCTCTACGTGCCACAATTCGAGGTGGTAACTTTGTGCCACGAAAAATAAATTCATTGCGTTGCCTCCAGATGGACCATAGAACTGCCATGAATAACACAATCCAGACCTGCCTTTGGTTCCCTTGATAGCTACAGGAATGGATCTTCGATGCCTCCCAAGAGTTCTACAATAACTGTTATTCTGGTAAGTCTCTTAGGTTTGAATTTATCTTTCAATTTTGAAAATAGGAAGAGGAAGCAATTGTATTTTAGGTCTGAATTTGTTGAACTCAGTAACTGTTACTAATATTCTGGTAAGCCTAAGGGTATTTTTCCTAAAGAAAAAATGGATTAGCCTGAAGGAATAGGTACTGGACACCTACCCTTTTTTTAGGAATGGGTAATGGACACCTACCCATACAAATTTTATATTATTTCTTATACGAGGAGGGTTCAAATGCTTTCATTTTCTGTGCCTCCATCACGCCTTCATTCATTAAAACTTTAATAACTCAAAATTTAAAACTTAAAATTCAAAATAAAACCGTTGGATATGAACTACATCATTTTTTCTATGCACGTGTAAAAAATTATGACATTTCAACTTTGTTTTGGTTGTCATCTTGAGCTTGTAAAAATGTATACTAATGTGGATAATTTCTAGACGTTGATTTTTCAACTTATTGATTCACATAAAAGCAAAATTGAAATGTGATATTTTTTTATGAGCACGTAGAGAAAATAACATAGATCACATCTAACGGTTTTATTTTGACATTTTGAATTATTAAAGTTTTTAAAAATGGAGGCATGATAAAGGCACAAAAAATGAGGGCATTTGAACCCTCCTCATATAAGAAATAATATAAAATTTGTATGGGGATATTAAATATTAAGTTGTTTTAATGGAAAAATTGGCTATTTTAAAAATTTATATGGGCACACCAGAAATTTTCCCTTTAATATAAATTTGCAAGAATCTTAAAAAAGCTTTCTATTACTATTTAAATAGAGTTGTCACCGAGCCGCGAACCGAGCTATGTAAAGCTCGAACTCATTCGTGCCAAAACGACTCGAGCCAGCTCAATAGCTCTTTTATGTTAGAAGTCACGCAACGAATAAAGTTTTTGTCGATTTGGCATTATAAATCGCATGTAGATCACAAGTTGGTAAAGAATTATATTTTCTCTTGTAACAAGTTTTAATTTTGAATTATATTTTTCTCTTGTAACAAGTTTCAATTTTTTTTTTTTTTTAAAAGGCCAAGGCCCATTTTCATTTTACTGAAAACCAGATAATACAACCATGTTCCAAAGAAAATCGTTCGCAACACCCATGCAACAACACGTGCTAGAAGCAACCAGAGAATAACAAAGCCAACTTTTAGTTACAGCTAAGGACCAAAAGAAATCTAGATTAGCTAATACTAAGCCAGAGAGTATTGGGCTGAGGGTATATTTTTCTATCGGCAAAATGGTGCAGTGAGTCTTCTGCATAGTCAGCTAAAGGGACCTGTCAGAGGGAGCTGGAGGCTGGTACACCACCATCTCCAGGGGCATGTAATGAGCAAGGGGCATGGCATCTTCTATGATAGGCATCCATTCTTCAGCAGCATCTTTGAGTTTCTTCTTCATAGCCCCTGACCAGTATACAATTAATGATTTGATTAGTAAAATTATGTTTCTAGCAGAAGAGAGGGAACAACCATTAAAGCACATTTTATTCCTGTGCTTCCACAGGGACCAGCATACAGCACTAACAACAATTAGAAACCCATTTTTGTGTACTGTATCAAGGGTATAAGCATAGTCTATTAAATCTTGCAAGGTAGACCAGGTGTGCATTATAGTTTGGCTTTTTCCTAACCAAAACCAAATTTGTTGGGCATAAGAACAAGTAAGGAACAAATGATCTATTGTTTCAGTGCCATGACATAAAAGACAATGGTTATCACCTAACCATCCTCTTGTGAGGAGATTATCCTTAGTTAGAATTTTACCATGTTCAACCAGCCACATAAATACTTTGATTTTAGGTGAAATTGGAAGATTCCACCACATCATAGCTCTACTTAGTTGAATACCCCTAAAGTTAAGCAAATTATAAATGGAATGGGTAGAGAACTTCCCTAAGGGGTGCCACCTCCATTCTATAGAGTCTTGTGCCATTGTGAAGGAGGTGATGCTAAGTATATATAATAAATCTGTCCACTCTATTCTATCTAATCCTAGCAAGGTAGTTCTAAATTTAACCATTTGTCCTTGTGAAAGGATCACATCAGAAAGTAGAATATTGGGGTTCAGACATTTTTGGAAAAGACTAAAGTATTTTGATTCTAAAGGACAATCATTATACCAGATATCTTTCCAGAACCTGATATGAGTGTGAATATCAGGTGTATAGGATACACTAATTTCCACCACCATTTGAGAAGGAGGGAGAGATTCATTTGTTTCAAGTGTAGGATTCCCAACCCCCCAAATTATTTAGCTATACATGCTGCCATCCAATCTAAAAGAGAATATTTATTTTTGGGAGAGGAGCCTTGCCAAAGGAATTTTCTTCTAATTTTATCTATCCGATGCAATACAGTAGTAGGTATTTTATAAACTGATAGGGTATACAAAGAAATGGAAGAAAGGACTGAGTTTAGAAGTGTAATTTTACCACTTATAGATAACAAGTTACCTTTCCAATTCTTTAATCTACTTTCTATTTTATCTATCAGGAATTGCCAATCTATAATTCGAAGTTTCTTGAAGTGTAAAGGTAAACCTAAGTATTTAAAAGGAAAAGTACCCCATTTGCATCTGAAAATTTGAGGTAAGTCTGAGGTGTTATTCACATGAATTGGATACATTTCAGTTTTGTCATAATTCATTTTAATGCCTGATAATGCTTCAAAAGCCATCATTGCCCACCATGCTGCTTCTACATGGTATCATCAGCATAGTGGCAATTTGTGATGGCAGTGTGGTCTATACATGAAGGTCCTAACCCTTGAATTACAGAACTTTGTCTCCCCCTACTAAAAACCTTACTCAAAGTATCAGCTGCTAGAATATAGAGGAAGGGGAAAAGGGGATCTCCTTGCCTCACTCCCCTTTGACAATAGAAATATTATGTTAATTCTCCATTAATGATCAAACAGGATTGAGAGCTATACAACCAACTAGTGATCCATTGAATCCATTTAAGACCAAAATTTCTACTTTCTAGAACCTCTAATAGATAATCCCAATGTATCTTATCATATGCTCTTTCAAAGTCAACTTTTACTACTACACCAGATTGTTTCATAGTATGACAGGAGTGAATGATTTCTTGACTAAGTATGACACTGTCTAGAATGAACCTATTTTTGAGAAAAGCAGCTTGACTACTATCTATGATTCTAGGCATAATGGATTCTAACCTAAGTGTGAGAATTTTAGAGAGAATCTTAAAATTACAATTAACTAAACTAATAGGTCTAAACTTCTTAATAAGAGTAGCATCCTTTTTCTTAGGTATAAGACATATACAAGGCTTATTAATCTTATGTAAATCTAATGTATTTTCATAAAAATAATGAGTAAGAAGCATGAGATCAGATTTAACCACTTCCCAGAAAAACTGATAAAATTTAAATGTGAAACCATCAGGGCCAGGGTAATGTTTTTATGTTAGACACTAGAACTAGTTTTTGATTTAGTGGCAAAGGTAATGTTTTTCGTGTGGGAAGTTGCAGGTTCGAAATCTGAAAAATACAATTCTTTGTAAATATTAAATAGTTGGATAGCTTGACTTCTAACTTTTACTAAAAAAAAATTATGTTAGACACAAATAATAAAAAGGTCGAAAATAATTATCTATTTCTACAACATGTTGAGAAACAAACCGAACCAGTACGAACCAAACTACATCAAATTCGAACTTGTTAATAATGAGTCGAGTAAAAATCGAATGAATTAATTACCAACTTTTCCCAGCAGAGCTCGAGCGAGTCACAAAACCACAAACCTTTTTGACTAGCCCTGCCTGACTCTAGCTGAGACTTCTATCTTATCTAATCTAATATAGACTTGAAATCATACCACCTATCTATTATGCAGAGGAGTGTGACCGAAGGGTGACCTGAGAACACATAATACATATGAGACAATAGGAAACAATTTGGTCCGATATTCATTACATTTAAATTTGAATCCGATGGGAGAAGAAAATAGACAACACCATCTTTGTTTGGAGAACGGAGTAGGTCCGATGCCCATCGGACCTACTTTCAGGTTCAATGAGCATGATGACCGTCTGTTAAAGAAGAGGATAGAATAGAGATAGAAAGAAGACAGAAGCTATAATGCTTTCTATTGATCATAATCTGAATTACAGGAATGGTTGCCGTATATATAGGCACCAGAGACTCTACAATGTAAGTATGTAACTACCTAACAGTAACTACCTAACAGCTTTGACTGTAACTGAATCGTTGACTAAAGACTATATAAAACTGAATACAATCTTCTAACATCCCCCCGCAAGCTGAGCTGGGGTATCTTCCAGCGTAAGCTTGGAACGCAAGAACCCAAGTCGGGCCGAGGGTATAGCTTTTGTAAAAATATCGGCGAGCTGATCGGTAGAAGCAATAAATCGCACATCTAACTCCTTTCGAGCGACCTTCTCGCGCATAAAATGATAATCGATCTCGATATGTTTCATTCGTGCATGAAAAACCAGATTGGAAGCCAAGAAGGTTGCTCCCAAGTTATCACACCATAAAACCGGATTCACTTGATCGGGATGTGGAGTTCATGAAGAAGTTGCTTCAACCACACGAGTTCCGTACAAGCTCCAGCCATACTACGATATTCGGCTTCCGTGGTAGACCGAGAGACGGTGGTTTGCTTCTTAGATCCCCATGAGAGAAGGTTAGACCCAAGAAAAACACAAAACCCCGATGTAGAGCGCCTATCATCCGGGCACCCGGCCCAATCCGCATCGGAATAGGCATGTAAATCAAAGGAGGAGTGAGAACTAATGTGAAGGCCGAAATTAAGAGTACCTTTAAGGTATCTTAGAATGCACTTGACGGCATTCCAATGCGCATCGGTGGGAGAATGCATGAATTGCGAAGCCTTGTTGACGGAATAGGAGATGTCGGGTCGAGTGATCGTGGCATATTGAAGGGCCCCAACAATACTCCTATAAAGATGAGGATCGGCCATAGGACTCCCATTGAATTTAGAGAGTGGATCACCTTTTGGAAAAGGAGTAGCACAAGGCTTGGAGCCATCCATTTTGGAGCGAATGAGAAGATTTCGAATGTATTGTGGTTGAGCAAGTGTGATCCCCTTGGAGGTCGGTGTGACTTGAATGCCCAAGAAATAGTGAAGGGAGCCAAGGTCTTTGAGAGAAAATTGAGAAGAAAGAGAGGAGATGAGAGATGTCATGAGAGTCTCATGAGAGCCGGTGACGATAATATCATCAACATAAACCAAAACTAGAGTAATAGAGGTGGAATCACCACGAATAAAGAGAGAAGAATCGAATTGAGAAGCCTTAAACCCGAGATCAACAAGAACGAATGCAAGCTTGTGAAACCATGCACGAGGGGCTTGTTTGAGACCATATAGTGCCTTTTTGAGAAGGCACACATGAGTTGGAAAAGAAGGATCGACATAGCCCGAAGGTTGTGACATGTAGATTTCTTCTTCAAGATCACCATGAAGAAAGGCATTGTTGACATCAAGTTGTCGAATTGGCCAATGATGAGACACGGCAAGAGAAAGAACGACACTAATCGTGGTAGGTTTAACAACCAGGCTAAAGGTCTCATGAAAATCAATTCCTTCTTCTTGATTATACCTCTTAGCTACAAGTAACGCTTTGTAGCGTTCAATGGTCCCATCGGCTTTCTTCTTGATTTTAAAAATCCATTTGCAACCAATGACATGATGGTTAGGATGAGAAGGAACGAGAACCAAGTACCATTCTTGGCCAATGCATTGAGTTCTTGAGACATCGCTTGACGCCACTCGAGTTGTTTATTGGCTTGAGTAAAGGATGTAGGTTCATCAAGTGAAGAAGTAGAAGGAAGGGGATGCTTCGTAGTGAGATAGGTAACATGATCGGGAAATTTTTTTGAACGCCTCGAGTTGTCACGATGTCGGGTAGTCATGGGATGAGTAGAGCGAGGCAGCTGACATGTGGCAGGAGTGAGAGCTATAGTGATTGTTCTCTGTTGAAGGGTGCCCAGCGCAACTGGAGAGAGCAGGATCGGTGGCACTGGAGAAGAGGGCAGTAAAGTGGCGGTAGAAGGCATTTGAATAGTAGCTGGATCCTATGCAATAGGGGTAGGACGCGCATGGGCTGGATCGGGTCCAACAGTAGGAGGATGCGCAGTTGATTTGGGGCGCCGAGAGTAAGTGCGGAGGGGATCCGGTCCAAGCTGGGGAGTAGCCGACACAGGCATGGAGCCAATCATGAAAGAAGATGTATTGGCCGGATACGCTGCTGGTGAGGAAGTACCCGAAAATCTCAGTAAGGGACCAGCTGATGTTGATGGTGGATTGAGAGGCCGAGATGCAATGGACAGAGGTAAATCGGCAGTACCAGGATCTTTTGTTGCCAAGGTAGTGGGAAGATGGTGCGGCAAAGGGCAAGGACCATCAGGTTGAGGCAGAATAGGCAGCCAAGTGTGAGTATCCAGGGACTGAGTGTTTGGCAATGCAGAATTTTCAGAACCTGAGCTGGTAAAAGGGAATTGGGATTCGTCGAAACGAACATTTCTACTCACATAAATTTTATTAGTAGGAATGTGTAAGCATTTGTATCCTTTTTGAGTTTGGCAATAACCCAAAAATACACAAGGAAGTGCACGAAATTGGAGTTTGTGAGAGTTATAAGGCCGAATTAAAGGATAGCAAAGGCAACCAATGATTCGAAAGAATTTGTAATCGGGAGGTTGGTGAAAAAGAAGAATATAAGGTGAAGTGTAAGGTGGTGTAGAGGGAGGAAGGCGGTTTATGAGAAAGACTACACTTTGGAAAATATGATCCCAAAAATGTAAAGGAATGGAGGCATGAGACATAATGGCAAGGCTTAGTTCCACAATGTGGCGGTGTTTTCGCTCGGCAAGGCCATTTTGCTCGGGGGTATAGGGACATGAGGTTTGGTGAATGATTTGTGGGAAGAGGCGAGAGAGAGGCTTGTATTCCGTGCCACCATCCGATTGAAGAATCTTAATTTTTGAATTAAAAAGATTCTCAACTTACAATTTAAATTCGGTAAACACATCCACAAGCTCATTTTTGGTGCGAAGAAATAAATCCACGAAAACCGTGAAAACTCATCAATAAAGTGCACATAGTAACGAAATCCGTTCTTTGAAATAATCGGGGAAGGACCCCACAAATCCGAGTGAATAACATGTAAAGGAGAATGAGCAAGAGAATGAGAAGAAGTAAAAGGCAAAACATGAGCCTTAGCCTTACAACATGCATCACAAATCCCCAATTTATTATAAGTAGGTAAACTATGTGCATTTATTAGAAAACTAGTAATGGAAGGAGACGGATGCCCGAATCGTGCATGCCACAAAGAAGCGGATACCCGTTCTCCAACCAATGCTTGAGGCGACAAAGGAAGCTTGTAGAGGTCATTAATGAGAGAAGCTTGAAAAAGAGGAAGCTTCGTGTGGAGGTCCTTTATCACACAAAAAGAAGGGTGAAATTCTAGAAAGACACCATTTTCTTTAGTGAATTGAGAGATGCTCACAAGATTTTTGGTAATTTGTGGGACATGTAAAGCACTATTCAATTTCAATGACCTAGAAGAGGTATAAAGAGAACAAGATCCAAGATTTTGAATAGAGAGATTAGAGCCATTACCAACTTGGAGACGATCATTACCACCATAAGGAGTGAATGTGGAGAGGTTGTTTATGTCGGATGTGACATGATGAGTCGCTCCCGAGTCGAGAAACCAACCTTCATTTGGAGAGGAGGAGGTGGTATTGAAAAGTGCTTGAATTTGAGGAGGAGAAGGATATGTATCATTGTCAAATCGATACCAACATTCAAGTGCCTCATGGCCTCGCTTCTTGCAAACTTGGCACTGTCGTCGGTCATTGGCTTGATGAGAGAACTCAGATCCAGCATAGGATCGGTTAGCTGAATTACCACCAACAGAAACATGACATGGGCCTAGAATGGAATTGCCACGGCCTAGAGTTTGAGTAACCAGGACCTCGGCCTGTTGGGCCAGAATAATAGCCACGGCCTGCTGGGCCCGAATAAGAGCCTTTGCCCCTTCTCCCTCTTCCCCGACCCCTCCTAGTAGATGCATGGAGAGCAACAAGATCAGAGCCATCAGTGATGGAAGGATTTTGCGAAATTAGCAGGGCCTCGTGAGAAAGGAGAAAAGAATGTAACTCAATTAGGGAGACAGGGGTTGATCTGGTGGTGAGCGCAACTACAAAGGAATTGAATTCCGAACCTAGACCACTCAAAATAGAGCGAACGAGGTCAGAATCGGAGACAGGCTCACCGACAGCAGCTAATTGATAGCAATCGAGCGCATTTGTTCAAAATAAGGACCGCACTTCTGAGAGCTGCGCTTCGTGGTCTGAAGAGAGCGGCGTAACTCCATGACCCGAGCTGTTGAGACAGCCGAGTACATCTGGTGAAGTGAAGACCAGAGAGCACGAGCTGACTGGCATGCTACATACTGTGAAAGAACTCCCTCTGAAATGGAAGATCGGAGCCATCCAAGCAAGAAACGATCTTGCCTATACCAGGTCTGATAAGCCGGATTGGAGACAGTGACACCATTGACCGTAAGGCGCTGAGCTGGCAGCAAGAAATCAGAGGCAAGATACTTCGAAAGACCGAAACCATCAATGATCGGCTCGATTTGCGATTTCCAGGTCAGAAAATTCAACCTATCTAGCTTGGTGGAGACCGGTATTGTGATCTGAATCACCGGGTCAATGGAAGCGAAAGAGGGAGGATCAAGCTGAGCTATAGAAGTGTCGCTGTCAGCCATGAGAGGGAAGAGCAATCTTGCTCAGCAATTAGAAAGAAAAGAAGAGATGGTCGTCTGATACCATGTTAAAGAAGAGGATATAATAGAGATAGAAAGAAGACAGAAGCTAGCAACTATACAGATTCTAGCAAGGGAATGTGGAGGACTCATGTCAACTTATTCCTGTACCGAGGCGTTTTGAACATCTAATTGGAACAGAGGCCAATCTCGATTCGCAGCAATAGAGAGCAGGAGACGAACAGACTGAATCTTGGCTACCGGGGCAAAGGCTTCCTCGTAATCTATCCCATATGTTTGAGTCAAGCCTGACGCTACTAGCCTGACCTTTTCCTCCTTTCTTCCTGAACTTGTGACAGTAAGGTACCTGTACAGGTATGTAAAATACACTTTTTGGTTGTATGGCATTGTATACCATACCAGATGGTGGATATAAGTTCTAACCAAACCGAAGAACATATAGCTAACCTGAATATACCAGCTCCTTTAACAAAGAAGAGAAGGAGGGACAAATAAAATGCATGCTTTTGGTAAAGAAAATTAATAACAAAGAAACTCCAGAATTAAATCTTTAGAAAAAGAAGAAAGCTCCCACGAAGCGATTAGTTCAAAGCACGACGGCTAAGCAACGTTCTCATAGAAAGTAGCGTCGGGAAAGCGAACGAGTAGACCAATGTCTTGTGATCCATTGCACTAGTAATTTCGTAGATAGGTTGCCTCTCATCCTTCCTTATAAAATGCCCCAATGAGACTACTACCCAAGCAAGGCTTCCAAACCCAAGTTCAAAGCCATTGGTTGGAAAGAAAAACCATATAATCCCAGTAGCTAGTAGTAAGCTCTATCTCTATGATAGACTTTAAGCTGTTGAGTGGAGGAAAAAAACCATCGTATTTTCTTTGGTCCCACTCCTTCTCATCCATCTGCATGGACCCTGCCGAAGGCTATTCAAGGAGGTTGGCTTATCTTCCTTGACGAAGTATTTACTTGTTACTAAAAAAAATAGAACCTATATTCTTCCTTAGATCCCTTCTTTCACTCCGATAGTATCATAGATAGCAATCAATGCAAAGGAAATGAATGCATTTCTATACTAAAAACTAAAAAACAATTAAGTGGAGTAGATGAAATTCAGTAAGTGGAATAGACATAAAACTGAATCATGCCATATCATTTCACTCTATTCTACGGACCTTACAAAGCCTTTTTATAGATGACATTATTCAGGTATGATCATAGAGAATATTCTCTTTAACCGGCCTATCCCTCCACTACGTAAAGGGCTTACGTGGGTCTTGGCTGGATCCGGAGACACATTTGGTCGTGATTTACAACGTGGCGTATAAAATAATGTATCCGCATGGCCAAATTAATAGTTCAAGTCACACACTCCCATAATCCATCCTTTCTTTGCAAGATTCACTTCAACTAGTCGTATCAAATACAGAATAAAAGACTCATTGGTTGAAGAGAAGTATCCAAATAAAATGTGTGATTCTTAAAAAAACCATATTTATAGCAATGAAATAGTTTTGTCCTTCCCAATATGATATATAATCAATCTATTTTTATGTTTTCTCTATAAAGGGCCCGAAATACCTTGTTTACGTATCATTAGAAAGTGCATCAACATAAATACAGCAGTAAGAAGAGGCAATACAAAAGTATGTAAACTGTAAAAACGAGTTAAAGTGGATTGGCCGACACTAGCACTTCTTTCCTGAAGACAAACTACTAAGAAATCAACCTGCTATCTGACTACTGGACCTATGAAATATACCCATACCAGAATACTCCTTCCACTTTATCTAAAGCAAGGTAAGGCATGCTAGCAAGTCAAGTATATAAGAATTGTGCCAAAATAAGAAAGTGTTAACGGACATAGAAAAACAATTGGTTTATAAGAAATAGTGCCAGCATAAAGAAGCAAAGAAAGTATTAAATCCTGTGTTCACAAACAAAAAAATAAAGCACCTTCGAAGGAGTAGTATACCGGCTTGCTTGGTAAAGCACAGTCAGCGTTAGAGGTACTTTCAATAAAATATAATAATAAAAAGGTTTTGTCTCGAGGAGGGAGTGGGCCGGACAGATGAGGTAACAATGCTTGGTCTCATTTCGGCTTGTGCAAATCGCGGTGCACTTGACCCAGCCAAACGGGTCCATTTCTATGTAAAAAACCACGCACGGGCTTTACAAAGTTTTTTCAGTAGGCAATGCTTTAATAGACATGTTTGCAAAGTGTGGGGGCCTAGCTGATGCATGTAAGGTGTTTGAAGAAATGCCTAGGAAGAATATTCGAAAATGGACAAGCATGATCATGGGTTTTGCCATGCATGGCGATGGGAAGTCAGCTCTAGCTTTATTTGATCGTATGAAAGCCCAAAAAGGGATCAAGCCAAAGCAAGTAACTTTTGTTAGCCTACTTTATGCTTGTAGTCATGCGGGATTGGTAAAATAAGGTCAGTCTCTATTCGAAAGCATGGTTAGGGATTATAATATTGAACCAAGACATGAGCATTATGGATGCATGGTCGACTTGTATGGCCGGTCCAAACTTATGAAAGAAGCGGTCAAACTTATTGAGACCATACCGTTTCGACCTAATGTAGTTTTTTGGGTGGGGGTCCTTATTGGGGGGCTTGTAGGGTACACGGTGAAGTCGAGCTTGCTTGGGGATAATAGGAAGGGGAGTGCTAATGCCCGAACATAAATACATGTTCTCATCTGGGAAAAGGACACACTAAAATAAAAAAAACTGAACTAACATTGAAAATTTGGGCGCCCATTAAAAGTAAGCATTCAATCTCTTTGTCCCATGCATGCCTAGTGCTATTCCAGCTATGCTTCCTTAATTCAGTGATGGGAGGAATGCTTCTTTGAAATCTTTCCTTTGTCCCGGCTCTCTTTGTATTGATCATAATCTGAATTACAGGAATGGTTGCCATATATATAGGCACCAGAGACTCATACAATGTAAGTATGTAACTACCTAACAGCTTTGACTGTAACTGAATCGTTGACTAAAGACTATACAAAACTGAATACAATCTTCTAACACCGTCCGATCTAATTTAAGATTTGTGCGCACGAAAATTGAAACAGACTCGCACGAATGTTAAAGCTTTCCACACGAATCTTAAAGCAAATCGACGGTGATTAAACCCGTCGAACCAGAGTAGGTCTGATGCCCATCGGACCTACTCTCAAGTGCTCTGTTTGGGTTTCGCTCTTTCTCCAAGCAAAGAGAAAAAAAAATAGAAATCCTAGCTGTCGTTCCCTTCTCCTTCCATATTGTTTCATTTTGCTCTTCTCATCTCTTTTAGTTCTCACCTCTGGCATAGTGATACCCCCCCCCCCTCTCTCTCATCTCTATCTTCTCGTGCGGAGAGGAGAATGAGAGAGAGGAGAGGGAGCCAAACCGAGTGGAGCTGATCGAAGCCGAGAGCGCGGTATCATCGGAGCTTGAAGCGTAGAGTCTTTATCATCATCTTGATCGAAGCATATCCGTGAGCAAATCTGGCCATCGGAGTGCGACGGCTGTCGGACGAAGCGGATCCAGTCGTGAAGAGAGATGAGGAAAGAAGTAAGATGAAGTTTAAGAGT
This sequence comes from Carex parvula, assembly GCA_025461045.1. Taxonomy (NCBI): domain Eukaryota; kingdom Viridiplantae; phylum Streptophyta; class Magnoliopsida; order Poales; family Cyperaceae; genus Carex; species Carex parvula. The sequence goes on along the minus strand of JAJGRW010001143.1, from coordinate 146,414 downwards.
GTAAATAAGTAGAATTAGTTTATTGTAGTAGTTTATGTATTTTTATGAGAATAAATTAGTTTAGATCTAAGTATAAGAGTTATTTCACTTGTTGTAATATGTTTTTTTTATCAATGAAATCGTTAGTAGGCGTTTAAAACTACTAACTTTCAAAAAAAAAAATTCAATTTGATGAGTTTTCAATTCATCCAATTAGCTTTAAGAACCGTGTTTGCAACTTCAATATTTGTGTGGGTTCACTTTCCTATTCTTACAGAAGCGGCGTGTACGGATATTAAAGTAGAGGCGTTAATGGGTACAATACGGATATTGATAAAAGTATTTTCATACCCATTATAAGAATTAATCTTACTGATATCTTATCATTACTCATTATGATCTTAAAGCGAAATTGGAAACCCATCATATTCAAATTTGAATCCGATAGACGTCATACTCAAATTATTCCCGAGATAATGAGGCCAACTACAATCTGTGTTCACAGAACACTCCTCCAGGATCTACTCTCTCAAAATTCAAGTTTAATTGTACAGCAAATGGATAGAGAACTGTTTGGATCCCTTTTATGGTTATGAATCTCCACTAAATAGATCAATAAATTACTAGGTTGTTATTTATTATTGTGTGTGATGTCACAATGTCGACATCCTAGGCTATATATGGTGGCATGGTAATATCATATTTGGTGGCTTTTGTTTGGAATTCAGATCCAGTGTAATACCGATTTACCGAATTCTCATCCTCCGAGATATCTCAAACTTTTAGTGTTTTTTATCTCAACCGTTCAAATACATTCTGCACGAACTCAAAACATAAATAATACTGCCCCTGCGATATTCCCGAATAGACACCATACACGTTGGTCACACAAAAGTTGAGATATATCGGAGGATACGCACTCGTACAATACCTAACAAGGTAGAATGAGATCTGAGTCGTTTTTTCTTTATCTAGCACGAATTTCAAAATAAATCATCAACAATTAACTTTATTAAAAGTTAAATCAATATGCATATAATTGGATATATACATATTTAACAATAAAATTTTATGCAATTTTAAGTATTGTTGATGATACGATAAGCTAGGATTGCTAATTATGAACCATACAAATTTCGAATCACTTAATTTTACGAGTGAAACATATACCAAATATTTTTTTTATATACATGAAATTTGCATAAATAATAGATCGTGAATATAATGCTTGATTTCAAATTTAATCTTTATTTTTTATCAAATTTTTAAAATGAAAAATTGTCTACTTACGATATTAAGATAGATTGTACACTGTTGATATAAAGTATTAATTGAGTGTGACTTATTTAATTTTTCTTTTTAATTTTGTAAATATCATGTGGGTTATAACTCAAAATTCACAAACTAGGAACCAATTGTGGTTAATACAAAACAGGAGCATGACTCATATTCGTCATACAAAAAAGGAAAAAGAAAAAAAATGGTAAAGTAAAAGGTTTTATTGATGTTTGATGTATTATTGATTCGATTATTATAGACAGCTGCTGAGCCTCCCAAAGAAGGGGTAAATTATTATTTTATTACTGTTTGTGGATAGATTATTAGTATTTGAAAATACTGAAACTTTAAATCAGATTTAAGTCTAGTTGTTTTAAGTTCTGTGTTTCTTTGTCATTTTTTTTTAATCTGTTCCAACAACTTTGTACTCAAAAGTTTGAAAAAAATTATAATTTTAGACTCTTCTGATAAGAAATTTGCAAAAGGGAAATTTTTGCTAAATTGCAACATAAATACATTAGCTGAATTTGCAAAAGGAGTAAACTGATCTAGTGATAAAGGCACATGTTCTCATGTGGAAAGTTATGCCGATTTTTTTATTAATATTCAAAATTGAATAAAAAATAATACAAATGCCAAAGATTTTGAAAAAATGATAAAAATGCCCAACCCGCCCAGAAACTTGGCTGCCGAGAAACTAGGCGGCCAAGGCTTTTTTTTTCTATGAAATAGGCTATAAGTCATGTTTCTCTCTTCTCCCACTCACAACTCACTCAAACCCAACAGAAGAGAAAAAGAAGAAGAGAAAGAGGAAGAGAAGAGGCAACTCACTCAAACCCAATTCTTTTTTTTCCTAAAACATACTTGACAGTTCTTTTCTTTTTTTCTCATTTCTACCTCGACCACTTATTGACCCTCCTCTCGCTACGCCATGATTGGAGGATCTACCATGGTTGTTATTGTTCATTTTTTTCACCTTAAATCGCCTCTTCTCTTTCTCTTTTTTTCTCTTCCATTGGGTTTGATTGAGTTGTGAGTGGGAGGAGAGAGAAACAGAGATTAAATAGCCAGTTTCAAGGGAAAAACTAAAAAAAAGCCTCGGCTACCGAGAAACTCAGCGGCCAAATTATTTTCTCAGCCGCTGGGCATTTTTATATTTTTTCAAAATCTTGGGCATTTGTATTATTTTTTATTTAATTTTGGATATTAATAAAAAAATTAGGAGGTTGTGGGTTCGAAACTTTGATAGAGGAAATCATTTGTTAAAATAACATGATATGGAATTTGGAGACTTGACGTTCATATTTTTTTAAAAGAAAAGACAATAACTCAATTCAAACATATTAAAAAGCAGGTTGAATTTTTTTTTTAATACACTTTGTATTTAACAGATTATTAGCACAGTTTGACATATACTGAACAAAGAGTGAGGCTACGGTGCTATGCATAGCACGGATTGAGCCGTGCTACGGCTTAATATTTGAGTTTTCAAAATCCTAACGGTCGATCCGAACCGTTCAACATGATTATAAAATGAATATGTACTTACATTTTTTAGAATTTTTTTACTATTTTTTTAGATAGGTAGAAAATCACTGTTTTTCGATGGTCCAGAATTTTCAGATCAAGTGATTTTCTACCTATCTAAAAAAATAGTAAAAACATTCGAAAAAAGTAAAATTTGGTTTGCAAGTACATATTCATTATATAATCATGTTGAACGGTTCAGATCGACTGTTAAAATTTTGAAAACTCAAATATTGAGCCGTAGCACGGACCAAACCGTACTATGCATAGTACCGTAGCCTCACTCCTGAACAAATAAGAACAAATATGTACAATCACAAAACATTTATGAATGGTGTACTTAGATAAGGTTGAAATCTATCTTTCCATATATATATAGAGCAGTGTTCTAAATAGCACGCTATAGCGGCGCTATAGTGTTTTTGGACCCTAAACGCTAAGCTATGACATCAAAATACACTAATTGAGCTATGGCCGCTATAGCGGTAATAGCGGTCCGCTATAACGCATAGCGTGTAGCACAAATAGCGCGTGCTATGCATAATGGGCTTTTTTTAGGCAATTTATATGGGCTTTAAATAAAGACCAAAAAAAAATTAAATAAAAGTCCAAACCGAAATCAATTAAAAGCTTTGTTGCTACAGATTTTTTAATTTGCCCAAACCGAGAAGGAAACCCTTGCTATAGATCTAGGTTATTTTGAAATTTGAATAGAAAAATAGATTATGTCATGAATCATGATGCTTAAGATACTTTGAATAGAAAAAGATTGATAGTTTATGATATTATTATGGATATTTTGAACCGCAATTTGGACTTTGTACTGGTTCAATATGAATATTATAATTTCTTAATTAATTTGGTATTATTTATTGTTCTATGAGACTTTAGCAGTGTTTCTAAATAGCACGCTATAGCGGCGCTATAGCATTTTTGGACCCTAAATGCTAAGCTATGGCATCAAAATATGTTAATTGAGCTATGGCCGCTATAGCAATAATAGCGGTCCGCTATAACGCATAGCGTGTAGCGCAAATAGCGCGCGCTATACATAATGGGCTTTTTTTAGGCAATTTATATAGGCTTTAAATAAAGACCCAAAAAAAATTAAATAAAAGCCCAAACCGAAATCAATTAAAAGCTTTGTTGCTACAGATTTTTTAATTTGCCCAAATCGAGAAGGAAACCCTTGCTACAGATCTAGGTTATTTTGAAATTTGAATAGACAAATAGATTATGTCATGAATCATGATGCTTAAGATATTTTGAATAGAAAAATATTGATAGTTTATGATATTACTATGGATATTTTGAACCGCAATTTGGACTTTGTATTGGTTCAATATGAATATTATAATTTCTTAATTAATTTGGTGTTATTTATTGTTCTATGAGACTTTAGATAATGTTGATATTTAATAAAAACATATAATATAATTTTTGTAAAAAAAAAAAAAACGCTATGTAGCATAGCTTCCACTATAACTACGCTATTCACTGTAGCTTTTTTTGTAGCCTTCCCGCTATGACGCTATAAACGCTATTTAAAACATTGGACTTTAGATAATGTTGATATTTAATAAAAACATATAATATAATTTTTGTTAAAAAAAAACGCTATGTAGCATAGCTATGCTAATCGCTATAGTTTTTTTGTAGCCTTCCCGCTATGACGCTATAAACGCTATTTAAAACATTGATATAGAGAGAGATAGAGAGTTGGATTATGGTGCATTACAATGTATATGTCATTTTGTACATTGGATTGTAAATTGTTGGATTTGAAGTTCAAACAATCAATCTAAAGGGCTCATATGTTTTCCACAGTAAAATGTGCTTGGAGATCAAATTTTATATTTTTTAAAACTTTTTTACTTTTTTTAGAATTTTTGGATATCACTATTTTTCAAAAATTTCTAGACCATTGAAAAACAGTAAAATTTGATCTCCAAGTACATTTTAATATGAATATCAAATTGAAAGATTTGAATCAGTTGTTTGAAAATCAAAACTAACAATTTATAGTTCAATGTACAAAAGAGGCTATACATTGCAATGCACCATAGCCCAACTCTATATATATTAAACTACTTATAGTTCTAAAAGGTCATTAAATAGATGTCATTTTTATCACTCTACAATATGTGCGATATCTGAAAACTTATTTAGTATAGAATGAAATAATAGAAACAATTATATTACCTCCATTTAGTCATTTATCATAAAAATTGACTGTTCAGAAAATTAGATATAAAATATCCTATCAGGAGTGAAATAGAAGGGCCGCTAGATGCATAGGCTCATTTTTTTATTATTAGAAATATAATATATATGCTTCAATCTCTCACTCTCTAATTATTTTTAAGGTTTAAAAAGGAAAAAACTGAATAAGCAAGTGTGTCTTGGTATAATAATCTAGTGTGTACTGGTAACATTCATAATTTTATATTGAACAATAATAGTGTATTTTAGAGGTTCGAAAAGCAATTTTGAAAAATCAAAATAGCTGTTGACCATTGTCAAAACAGCTTTTGACTTGATAAAAACAATGTAACAGTTGTCAATAGTTACGTCTTAACGAAAGAGATACTGAGTGTATATCGGTACAACAAATATGTGCATTTCGATGCGCAAGAAAAGTTTTTTTTTCTTTTTTTTTTTTGGCCACAGAAATATTCTGTTACTTGGGTGATACGAATTCATTATGAAACCGCGTCAACGCTTCCGATACACGCTGTCAACACCTCGTGTCAGAATCTAAAAATAAAATATGTAATAATATAAAACTTCAGAGCAGGATTTTCTTTGTCAACTGTCAATATTATATTAGTGGCTAACGCTTCTAAGTAATCCAAAAAATGTATATAAATTATTAAAATAAATGTAATAAACCGAGTAGCAGACAAAGAAGAACCCCCCCCACCCCCCTGCACATATAAAATTCATTCATACTTTGCCAATCAGCATCCAACGGGAAAACCAGAACAAAAAACAAATCAAAGCAAGAAAAAGCACTCTTTCTCAACTAATTAATATGGAGTCAAAGAACAGCAAGCAAAAGCATGAATCGAAACCCTCACCCGCTAATCTTTTCTCGAGCACGCAAGTGGTGGCCGACGCGGCGAAGTCAATGTTGCGTAATGAGACCGGCAAAGTAGACAAAGGCAAGGCTGCTGGTGCTGCTGCCAATATACTCCATGCTGCCTCTCATTATGGTAATTAATTAATTCAATGATCCCTGTAAAGTATCATGTTGTTTCTTAGAAATTGTAAGGTTTGACTTTTGATTGGTTGAGCATCATTTGCTATTAGGTGAGAATAAAGGAAAGGTTCAATTTCTGTACCAAATTATTTTCCAAAGGGAAAAATGAAAGTTCTTTCTGTACCGTTTCTGTTCGTCTGGATACTCTGGTACAATTAGTAACCTCAGGGATCTGCGCAAGCTGTCTAACAATGAAATCTGTAAAATTTGGAACCAGATTAAAATTGGGAGTTAAAATGAGCATTGATCTAGCATTATACATGAACTGAAAATTAAAATTACCTAAAACAAATCTGCAAATTGGTTTCTTTGTGTGTCAAACAATGCAAATTCTAAGATTTCACCATCAAATAAAGAAGGCTAATCAAATGGTTAACAGGTAAACTAGAGGAGAAGAGCTTCGGCAAGTACATCGAGAAAGCCGAGGGATATCTCCACCATTACGAGTCTTCGCATTCGACCTCCACTGCCGGCCCCACAACAAAACCTACCGGGCATTCATCAGACGAACACAATTCATCTAAGCCACATTATTCGCAACACGAGTCCTCGGCCCCACATGGCAGTGACATCAAGAAGAAGAAGAAGCAAGAAGAGAAATCAGAAGGGGGAGTTGGTGATTACATTAAGTTGGCCCAGGGCTTATTGGGGAAACAAGGTGGGACCCACTCCGGTGGAGGTAACTCTGACGCGGGCAGTGGGGTCGGCAGTTATGTCAAGCTTGCTCAGGGGTTTATGAAGAAACATTAATCTGATTGAATGTTTGTTTAATTGCTTACTTCTCATGTTTATTCTGTGATAATTGATGTACATTTGATTGAGTGGAGAAGATGTTCACTTCTGAATATATATAATCAGATTCTTTTTTTAGACAAAAAGGAGGCTCTGCAAAGATCGGGAAATAATTAGTCAAAGCCTCGGATTGAATTATGACATTACTGAAATTTAGCTTGAGCACAACATCAAATTATTCCCGTTTTGTGCTTTGCTTGCAAATTAGGATACCATTTCATTTTCGTGTCCAGTCGATAGTACCAGAGATTGAGATGCTGCCATTTTAGGCCGCCTCCAGAAAAGATTAATTAAAAGGAGTCAACATGACTTCCTACCGAACACCGAAGACTGCTTGCTGGTACCAGCAGGTCCATAATTCTGGTAGTCTAGTACCTTAATACTTATAGTAACACCACAACCAGGAAATTTAGATAATCAAAAGCGTTGATTGAATCAGCAACTTTGCTCTGGAGGTAGAGTTAGTAAAAAAGTCAAGCCGTGAAAGGATACGTCATGGCATGGTACAGTACGGTTTCTTCATAGCACGTGTGACAGTGACGTATTGTGAATCGCGTGTCATGTGTTGTGACTCGCGTGTCATGTGTTGTGACCATTCACATAACGTCACCATCTTTTGGAAAATTGGGACGATACGCGGTCTGCTTTGGTTGCTGCACGGCACGATATGTAGTCACGTAAGTCACGCGTGATCATGGACCGTTATATCTTGATCGAATTGTGACAAACGTGTGACCATTCATATGCCATGATCGTCTCTTCGAATTTGATCACAGCACGACACATAAAAATCCAACTTAGTCACCGTACTGCACGAAACTCAAATTACAGCTTGACTAATCACGACAGAAAACGGCATAAATTTACATCCCTGTATCCAGAGGCGGAACATAATACAAGCTGGAGGGTGCTAAGCCACCCTATCATTTCAAAAAATTGTTATCAAGTATATAAAAGTTCAATTGAATTTTACTTTTCATATGTGGTAGCCCCCTATACAACATTACAAACTTATAAGATCTTGAATGAAAGTTTGAAAAACAAACTTGTAATAGCTTTCTCATTTTCATATAGACTTCGGTTTCCGCACCATTTACATTAAAAAATGACATTTTTGTTTTTGAAAAGCTATCAAACGATATAGAAGAAACTAAAAAGGAAGTGTCCAATCAGCCAATGAAATCTTCAATTCAAAGCATTCTACAATTCAACCATCTTTAAAAAATAAGAGTTACGCAAAATAAAAAAAAACAAAGAAAAATAAAGTGTGCGCAAGTGCAATACAATTTTTTAGCAAAATTTATTTTAATTGAGGTTTGTGTTTGTTTATAATTTTTTAATTATTATTCGTTATAACTTTGAGATAAAAGTTAATTTCACTTTCATGTTAAAATATTAATTTTTTTCTTTATGTATAATTTGTACATACATAAAATTATGTCTAAGAGAAAAACATTAGACTCGTATTTCAAGGTGAAAAAATTTATTATCTTGTGTTATATAAAATTATTTTTAATTAATATCTCTTAAAATGATGCTTAGCACGAATTCACATCCTCTGAGATATCTCATATTTTGCGTGTTTTTTTGGAAAACTTTAACCGTTCAAATATGTTATGCACGAATCTCAAAGCACAAATAATATTGGCCCCCTGCGCTATTCCCGAATAGGCACCGGACACATTGGTCACGCAAATATAAGATATCGCAGAGATACGCACTCGTTTAGCGCCCCCCATAGTCAAATCCTAGTTCCGCGCGTGCCTGTATCCTTATACGGAGGAAATAGTCCCAAATAATAGAATTGTGCATCTCCCATTAACTTTTATCATTGCATGAGATCCATATTATAGCGGGCCACAATTAAATAAGGCGCCAACACATCAAATCCAGTAAACTACCTTCCACATTTAATGAGTTCCTGGAAGGTCCATATTGTATCGGGCTGTCTTATTATTATTATTTTTTTAGAGATAATGGCAACGGGCTGTTTTTTTTTATGTATGTTTTTTACGGAATTTCAAATGTCAACGGAAACAATATATTCGCCCAAAAAAAAATAATAATAACAGAGTAGTTTTATCTTGATGCAGCACATAAACTATACTTTTTTTTTAAGGTTAGCACATAAACTATATGCAACGCTATTTTATTTCTATAATTCGTGTGCTACGTGAAATCAAAACTGCTGTTAAAATCTTTACCAAAAAAAATCTCAGTTATCTATTTAGTTTTGTTCCCAGTAATTATTGTTTATTGCAACAAACATCAGGTACAGACAAATTAACAGCTTTAAATGTCAGACACGGTTTGTACGCATAAAAACAACGCAATCCAGTTGTTGCGAATGCTACTATTATCGGCCAGATCGATTCATACAATTTTGATATGTTGCATGTGGAAATAATGAAGCCACGTCTAGATCTACTACATAATAATGTACCGACACTATGACCCTAATCGAAAGCTATATTGACATGGACGGGGATTAATTTAAAGATTTAATTTTTCCTTCTATAAACTTTCAAGATATACTTTTTCGTCTAAAGCATTGATTCATTTTTAATTAAGATAACACTGCCCCCTCTTGTGTCCACAAGCAAAAAAATCTGAAATCATCAATTTGTGGTTGCTGGTGGATAGCACCAAAAGATGTGGAAGATATTTTCATTTTCATAATTTCTTTACCTATATATTGAGGTAACATTGCTAAAAGAGGAAAACAACAACAAAGCCATTACTTGAACTCTCCTCTACTACAATTTTTTTATAACTAATCAAGCTCTCTTTAATTTGCGATGGATCCACCAAACACAAACGCTGAGACTGAGAAGAAAGAATCCAGCACCTCACCAACTGAACTCTTCTCAAGTGCGCAATATCTCGGACAGGCAGCCGTGTCGAGCTTTAACAAAGAGACGTCGGATAAGGTTGACAAGGCCAAGGCTGCCGCCGCAGCCGAAGACCTTCTCGAAGCAGCCAATCAGTATGGTAATATAATTATACTTATCAATCGGCAAACATATATAGTTGACAGATGAGTCAAAGATATGATAAATTAATATTTACTTGAGCAAGGTTAAATTGGGGGCATACTATGTTTTTTATTAACAGAAATTCAGGGTCAATGCTGGAAGAGTTATGTTTAAATGACTAATTTGCCTCAGTTGTAATATAATTGAATTGTAAGTAGGCAATGCAGCGTTTCTTTCATTTGGTTCACTTATTACCTAGGCAAGCGGACAAAGAACTGAGAACAGCAAAAGAAAATTGTCACTGGCATGTGTCAGTTAAAACTTCAGACCACAATTGGCCTTTTCACCGTACTAACAAATGAAACTTACAGGTAAGCTTGAAAATACGAGCTACGGAACATACATAGAGAAGGCCGAGGGATACCTCCACCAGTATTCTGAACCCGGCGCCACTAAAGAAGCCACAGAGGCCGAGAAGGTGAAGACAGCCGCACGGGCTCCAGAGGATGGTGGTGCAAAGGAGCCCGAGAAGAAAGAAGAAGAATCGAGTGGTGGGGTGGAAAGTTATGTCAAAATGGCCGAAGGTTTGGTGAACAAGGAGAACAAGGAAGGAGGTGATTCTAAGCCGGCCAACGAATCCGGAGGAGGTTTCGGGGGTGCCCTGAAGATGGCCGGGGGTTTATTCAAATAAAATTTTAGTGATGGTTGTAGGATTATGTAATTGTTTGTGTGTTTTTGTTATGTTTGTTTAAATTTTTATGTATGTTTTGTTGGGTTGGGGTCTGTTTAATGCATCTATGTACCTGATCAAGGGGATTGTGTTTTACTTTGTTTTGGTTCTGTTTGTATTTCTATGTTTGTTTCTTGGACATGTTTAGATATACCTTATCTAATGTAAACGGAGTAATAATATATATGTATGTGACTAATAATAACTTTTAGAGTAATTGTGACAAAAAATAGTAATTAGTTTAGATCATTCAATTAAATAAGGATAAATAAAAAATAATCTACTTTGTTTATAAGACTAATTTTTAATTTTAGTAAAACTTATTTTGGTAATAAATATAGATTATGACAAATTATTTTAATATTTTTGTAATTTTCCAGTAAAAAATCTCATTAACATGACATAATTATTCTTTTGAAATCTTGGCAGAGGCTTCAAAAGAATAATTATGTCATGTTAATGAGATTTTTTACTGGAAAATTATTCGATCAAATAAATATGAACTATCAAACAAAAAAGTGGGATACTAGTATAGTTTCTTTCTTTGCTTGAGCAGGTTTATGTTTACCAAAAGACTTTGGGGAGAACCTCATTTAAAATCGGGCATAAATCATCTGATTTGTGTTAAAAAAATTACGGACAGTTTAGATTTACGAAACCATTTAAATTTATTAAGTTCTAAATCTGTTCACACAAATCTCAATACAAATCGAACTTTATAAATCCAACTTTAAATAAAATTTGTTCAAAACTCTTTGAACGAAACTCAATTCTCTTAAGTATCAAAATGTTTGTTTTTTTTTATATAGGACCTTACCTTTGGCATCAATGCAATCGGGTAAAGATATTACTTTTTGTGAAGATATATAGGACCTTACTTTTTTTAATGATTTTACCTTTTTACACCACCAAGGCATCAAAATGTTTAGGGTCCGATGCCTATCGGACTCAAATTTGGATCCGATGGGTTCCGGGACCGTCCGATTTATTTTAAGATTTGTGCGCACAATTTTAAAGCAGACGTGAAAGTTGCTAGCGCAAATATTAAAGGAGATCGAACGGTCATCAAACCCATCGAACTCACTTTGAGTCCGATGGGCATCGGATCCAAATTGACCTCAATGTTTAATGGTCTTACCTTTTCTAGAAGAAAGAAAAAATAAAGAAACAAAATCATTGATTCCCATTTGAATTTACAGTTAGCTGTAACATCACAAGATTGATGAAGTGGGAACAATTGACAAAAAGATAGGCCCAATCCCAGAGGGAGAAAAAAAAAGGATTGTACTGACCAATTGACATGATCTCTTTTAATACCATTGGCCTTGAAAGCCACAGGCAGAGAAAAATAAGTGGAGATGTTGCCTTTTTCCTTTCTTTTAAATCGTAATGAAAATGGAAATATGATCACAAACTTCACATGAGCTTATTGCCTGCTATCTGGGGCACTGTTGTATATTGTGATTTTATGATATATATAATAATGATGGAGGTCTTTGACACAGGGCAGAACTACAAAATTTTGATTAAGAAACTGAAATGTAAAATACACATACAAATATGTGATAGATAGAATTTGAATCTTTTTTTTTTATTACAACACAAAGTAAAATAAAGAAAGAAGCAACTTTGCTGATTATTTATATATTTTGTTTTGGTTTAATTATTTTTAACTAAATATATATTCTTATTATATTTGAGTAGAATTTAAGTGTTCTTAATGGCCCCTATATGTCTGGAGAACTCTCAGTGACAGTTAGCATTACCATTTGCACTTGTCGACTATACCACCGCATCCATTCTCTCTCCTTTTTCTAAAGTTTATGTTTTTGGTCCTTTCTAAACGACTATTTTGCCATTAATATAATTAAATCTAACAGCTAAATTAGCCTTGTAAATCCTTAAATAGAGATTTATGATTTGAGCAATAAAACTTATACACAAATTAATTCACCCAAATTTCACTCACCAAGTTTTTTGAACTTAATTTCAAAATTTATTATATTAACTTGAAATGAAGAATCCAATTTTTTGTGAACTTCAAAATTTATTATATTGACTTGAAATGAAGATTTAAATTATTGAAACTGATTAACTTTACAAGTGATGCGATTGCATGTCAACTTTATTAAATTGTAAATTAATTGAGTACAAAATCAACCAGCTAATTAGAAATAATAAAAAATAAATATATTAAAATTAACTTATAAATTGTACGACAAAGAATATATCCACAAATTACAATCCAACTAGTCATTATTAACGTGAATCAAAGAAGAGTGAGGCTATGGTGCTATGCATAGCACCAATGGCTAGTGTACTACGGCTCAATATGGTACTTTTTAAAATCCTAACGGTCGATCCGAACCGTTCAATGTGATATTCATATCAATATGTACTTGCAAACTAAATTTTATATTTTTTCGAATTTTTTTACTATTTTTTTAGATAGGTAGAATTTTGATGGTCCAGAATTTTCAGAAAACACTGATTTTTCTACCTATCTAAAAAAATAGTAAAAAAATTTAAAAAAAATATAAAATTTAGTTTGCAAGTACATATTGATATGAATATCACATTGAACGGTTCGGATCGACCGTTAGGATTTTAAAAAGTACCATATTGAGCCGTAGTACACTAGCCATCCGTGCTATGCATAGCACCATAGCCTCACTCATCAAAGAATATATATATATACTAGTCAAGTGTCCGTGCATTGCAACGGAAAACAAAAATTTTAGTTATCAAATATTATTCACGTAATAACTATGCTAGTTAAGTGTAAAGGAAAATAAAAATGAAATGACAAAGCAATATACAAGTAAAGGAGAATACATAAAAGTAAAGGAGAATAAAAATGAAATGACAAAACAAGTAAAGGAAAATTCATTTTTATTCTCTTCTTCTCATCAGTAATTCTAATTGGATTCCAATCACAAATGATATAAAATACACAAAAGTTATCCTAATTCTAATTGACAATTCATCAATACAAGTCCAAATGAAAAACATAAGCATTAAAAAACATTGTTCTCACACATAATTTCCAATGACAAAAAGGGCCACATACATAATTTCAAGATTCAAAAAGGCCTAACATATAATTTTAAGAGAACAACATACAAAATAGATTCCCAAAACCAAGTAATATACATTTAGGGCCTGTTCGGACGCCCCACTGTTGCTGTGGGAAAAAAAAATTCACTCAAGAGTGAATTTTTTTTCCCACGGCAACAGTAAAATTTAGTTCAAACTTTTTTTGATCCCACACCCATACCCGGGCACCGAACAGGCCCTTAGCTTTGCACATGCTTGACATAGCATCTCTTGTTAGACTTCCTCTTACACATATAGTTTCTTAACAAAAAGATTTCATCATCTATTGGCGTGGTGGGATCTTCTTCAAACTTTCTTTTTTTCTCTTCTAACTCACTCAGAGTCAGATGAATCCCGTTCACTTTCAAGTATGAGTCCATTCCATATTCCTACAACACAATGCAAATATGTACTTGATGAAAGTAAATGTAATATTCAAGTAACTAACATATAAAGTCACTAAAATACAACACAAAATTAAAGCTCGGTAAGACTTTAAATGATTTCTCAATACATAGTACCTCAACATTCCTTGCCAAACCGTCCATGCTTGTCAGAATGTGATAGGGCCATTGCTTTATACCTTTAATCCTGCACCACGTCTTAAGCGTGGTCTGGCTCACTCGGAGCTCTTTTGCAGCTTCATTTTGTAGTTTTCTAAACATTGGACGGACCAACTCAATAGATAAATCTCCAGATTTTCTCCTAAAAGTTATAAAAAAATTATAATATAGGAAAAAATATAAACGACAACAAAAGGATAGATTACTGACATTGGAGGAGCATTCACATCTACCGGTGCAGGGTCGGGCAAATCAACCTATAGTAAGAAGCATCGAAGTGAAACTATGTTATTTTTCTTGTAAAAGGAAACATATATGATAATAGTAAAATCAATAAATCTTAAATTTATTCATTACCCTTTCAACGTCAGAAGTTTCTTCAACAATTGGTAAATTAAGATCAATGCCAAGAACTTTTGATCCAAGAGCCCTTTCTAACAATGATTAACAAAAAATTGTAAGTACAATAAAGTAATGATGCAATTTATTAAAATAGCTTGTTACACATACCTTCAACAATTGGTATAGCATCTTCCTCTGCACCAGCTACATTTCCAACTTGCTCATTTGCACCGTTAGAGTCATGCTCAGCTAATTGACACAAAATTTGAAGTACAATAATGTAATGATGCAATTTATTAAAATAGCTTGTAATGATGCAATTTATTAAAGCAGCTTGCAATTTATTATCCAGCAAATCACATCCAAATAAAAAAGCAGAGATTCATAGGTAGGCAAACAACAACAATAAATAAAAGAAATCACATCCAAATATAGAAGAGATTGAAACTTTGATTACTGACATTATTCCATGGAGAGCGCTATTCTAAGAGCATCAATTGAGTTTTTGAGTGCTGAGAGAAAACTTTCTCCATTAATTCCAGTTTTACCCTTTTCTTAATTAAGAAAGACTTAATTAAGAAATTAAACGAGCCTTTACTCTCTCTCCAACTTAATTAAAAATAAAAGTTAACAAAAATAATGGGCCTTGCATGAGAAAAACCTGCCTTGGTATTAATTAAGCACGTACTCTGACTCATTTTAAGTCCTGAACAAATCAGAATTATCTCAAAGTCTACTTAATATCATATTCAAAAGTCATATATTGATCGTTAAACTTATGAATAACTTGCTCTTTTGTTGTCCAGAACACTGACATGATACTGCTCTTGCATTTGTAATCTACCCATTTCCATTTTTACATACAGAAGAGCAATTTGGAATTGAAATGAGATTTGAAGGAGATAGTACAAAATATTTTATTAAGAATGACGTGCCGTGCAATGTGACCTCACATATCAAGTTGTGCTGTAGTAATAACGTGTCGCACGACACAACTCAACATAGTATATGGGATACTGCATGGGCTGCCGGTATGTGGGCAACAGAAAGGAATACCTTTTCGAATTACACCTACTTTCTTCCCTAATCCTAAGAAGCGCTTCAAGTACAAGATGAACTGTGGCGAGAATGTAATCGGAGAATATTTCGGACTCCTCCAAAATGGTGCAAATACCGGTGTTAGAGACTCAGGCTGAGATAAGGAGTGGTGCACATACTGCTGATTTGTGATCACTGGTGCGAATGGAGTTATTAATGAGTACTGATATGAAACTGGAATGTACATATTTAGTGAGATAAGCTAGCTGGTTTGATCGGTAGAATAGTTTTGCTTTATTTTTACTATGTAAATATTATAGAGTTGTTTGTAAATAACTTTCTTAGTTAATAAAAAATGTGAGATGGTAATTGCCAACTCACTCTAAAAAAATAAGAATGACAAAAGGGGGGGAGGAGATGTTGGAAATTGACTTGAATTGTGAAATAAGAGAGGATTATATAATTTAATTTCTTTACTTAAAAGTGTACAAGTTAAAATTTTCAACAGGGGATACGTATTTCACTATTTCTTGTTCTGGTCAATTAGAAGAATAGGAGGTGTGGAAATAGCTAGGGTCCACTTCATTCTTAATTAAGTCGGAAAGAATGAGTAAGGGTAAAACTGGAATTAAAAATTTCAGCGCTCAAAAACTCAATTGGTGCCCTTAATATAGCACGCCCCTATTCCATCCACCTATTTACAATTATAAAAAAAAAAGGGAAAATCTTTACAGACTCAAAAACTCGGTAACAATCAGACTCAATAAACAAAACCAACAACTCTCTGAAAACCCAACGCCGACAAGCAGTACCCAAGACCGCAATGAATAAACCTAAATCCTCACTCTTAATCCCAGAAAGCCAAGAAACTAACTCGAACAACAGACCCTGAATCCCTGACCTGAACATTGAATTCAAGAAAACCAAGAAACTGACACGAACGACCGGAATTATGAACCCAGAACCAGGACTCTGCACCGAAATGCTGTACCAATAACCTACACATAGTCCGACAGTATCAAATGGGGTGCATTCCAATTCGTGAGGCCATCTGCCAGAATCTAAAAGTAAACAACACACTAATTTTGAAATTTGCGTTAATTACCTCGACCCAACTGCCGATTAATTTATTAATATTGGATAATTTTCCGATTAATTTGGCATGCGGTGCATTCCAATTCGTGGGGCCATCTGCCAGAATCTAAAATCAATTTCTCCATCATGCACGTGCCTAATATATATATGAGAAAATGTGCATCTTTTGATTTGAGCAGGCGCCTTAATTCCTTATCAGGCTCTTGTCATAAGAATATAATTTAGATTATAATGCACTCATTCAATTCCTCCGTACGTACTTTTCTAAAACAAGATAGAAAAATTCGAGAGCAGTTGTTTAATTAGGACAACTGGACAAGGAAAGAATTTGAATTCAAATCATCTCCAGTTGCAAAAAACTGTAGGCTTCCATTAACAACCCTATATATATATATATATGAAATTAGTTACACATACCTTCAATAAATTCGCCAGCTGCTTGCAGCAGACCCAAGCCATCCAAACTACGGATGTGCTTGATGGCTATCACGCGTTTGTTTTGTTTCCGGATAGGTGCCATTTTAGTCATATATCACGCGTTTGTTTTGTTTCCGGATAGGTGCCATTTTAGTCATACTCCCAATAAATAAAATACTAATCAGGTTCATTACTAATTAAGTGGTTGCATAAATGAACAGATTGAAAATAAAACTGAAGGCTAATTGCAATGTTCTGCAAGAAATAACTGGTGTCAGTATATTGACAGTTAGACAATTTAGTTAAAAGGAAATGCTACAACAAAAAAATCACTGCTGTCTTTTCAATTGACAGTTCCCACCTAAATTCAGTTATGGTATGAGGCTCAGACATGCAAAAGAGGTAAAATTGATGGATAGAACTAATTGAGATATTACATTTCACTGATGCCTTATTTATAGGGCGAGATGGCGTAACTCGAGAATAGGAATCGATCATGTACGGTCGCCGAGGGCAGTCAACACTATCAAAAAGCTCATTTCTTGAACTCATCTTGTGAATTTTGAGAGCGAGATTGAGTCTAATTCGATTTTGTCAGAGCTTTTTAATTGAGAAGGAGAAAGAGAAACTAACGGTACTCAAGTGCCTACTTCTCTTCTCCGGTAGCGCGAAGACATCGATGCACGATATCGAATCAGACGCCATCTTGAACTCATCTTGCCGTTAGATTTGAATCAGACGCCATCGCAGCATCAGACGTCAAGTTAGATCTATAGCTCAGTATAGGGACGGTCAAAACAAGAAGCGCTTCTAGGGACAAGGGGCTAAGGGACTGGGGATGTCCATTAATCACATTTTAAGAGATAAAATGGACATGTCCATTAAATCACATTTTCATAGATAAAATGGACATGCCATTAAATATTTGAAAAAACTAACATGTCTACAAACTTTTTCCTTATGTTTAATATTTCTTAGATTTGATTTTATTTGAGAAGTACAGAATTGTCATCTTAAGCTATTCTTAATAGATCCTACTCATATAAAAAAAAATAGAAAATCAGATTACCAACATTAGTAAAAAGACATGATTCACACATGTAACACAGAATCCAGTACAAACTTGAATGCCTAAGCAAATTGAAGTGTATCCACTGCTATGCGGTTCTTAATAGCAGTACGGTTTTTGATCAAATAGATCTCACAACCTGCTCTTTTACAGCAAATGCGTAAGCACTTTGAAAGTGAATTTTAGCTTTCCACCCAAACAAATATACAGATAAAACATCTAGAAACTCAAAAACTCCTTTGAATATATATTCCTTGTAAATTAACACAAGCTTACGGTTTTGGAAAGCTCTTTAGCATTTCCACTATCAAACCCAATGCAATGCATACTATTATCTCTCCAGCCTCGCCTACATAAAAATATAAAACAAAATGAAAATTCAGCATATGAACCAACATCACTCTTAATTTAGTTTATGCAACATCTTTTGCATGCGAATTCAATCACTATATGTTTCCCATTGCTATTAACAACTTTTGAGCAACAAACAACATTTTTTTTTTCCTTAAGGAAATTGAGAAATGTATAGTACCTTCAAAATCCACCTTTAATACAACTCTTTTGGGGGGTTGGGTAAAATAGAATTTACATTTTCAATCACACTATATCTTTATTATTTTCTTGCTTTTGTTCGAAGCAAAATACTAACACCTCCCAAGTGAAAAAAAAAACAAAACATTCACAAAATGAATTATGGAATATGTGTGTGGGTTGGGGGGTTGTTGTGTGTGTGTGTGTGGGGGGGTGGGCGGGGGGGTTAGACTTTGATCAGTTTCCACAAAACATAATGGTCTGACTGTGGAGATAAATTTGATTTAAGGAGACAATTACTAAATGTCGGAATTCATTTTCTGAAACCCTAATAGAATAGACATCATATGCAGTACAAGTAACAGTAAAGCACATTAGCACACAGTTTCCAAGTTACACAGCTTGTACCTGATCGAGTTTGTAATCTACAGCCCAATCAAGGGTTCCGAATCACTCAAAGAAAGGTTTGCCGTAGTATAATATCTCCAGTTCCATTCAATAAATTTACAAGTCTCTTCATGAACTTTCAGCAATGTAATTCCAATTTTGCACAGGTACTTGGCTGCTTCAGTTGTTCCTGCAGTCAACAAAATAAGCAGAATCAGCAAGGACAAACAGAAATTCAACCGAACCAAACCATTTTAGCCTATCAACCGAACCGAACCAAGGTTTTATTTTTCGGTTTGTTTGGTTTGTTCGGTTCAAACCAAAGTATATTATTATTTTTTATTTAAAGAATGTCAATCAATTGCTTTATAATGTAGACGTTACATCAGGAATTCAATATTACATAATTGACTGTACCACAAATCCAAATCCCATTATAGCCATCCTCTACATCAGAAGGGAAAATTACACTTTAGTCCAAACATTTTAAAAATTTGCATTCTTCAGCCTATTTTATTAAATGTAAAAGACAAAAGTATTCTACAACTTTAATTTGCAACTTGCATGTGATATGAGCATAACCAACGTATTCTCCAGCCTCTTGCTCTTCTCCAGCTCATCCAACTGTATCAGTCAAACCCACATAAAAAATATGAAACAAGGTAAGAACTTTTGGAACCAACACACTTGCCTATTTTATTAAGATCAACATAACAGACAGAAATAAAAAAAATAAAAAATTGTAAATAAGAGAAGATGAAAATAGCTAATAAGATGTCACTCCAGTGACCTTTTTGCCTATTACTTGAGTTACCTCCGTAGCTTATTTTGATGCAGCTTATTTTGATGCCATTCTCTCAGATTGTAATCTCCTCCTTAAGCACTCTACAGTTCTCAATTTCTCAGAACATCTTCATCTCTGAAAGACCAGATAATTAAGATTTAAGAGAGATACAATAAGAGAGGATGGTAAACAAAATATCCCTTGTATGGTTGTACCAGCAAACTGAAATGATAAGTTGCAGTAAATTTATGCAATTGTATTTATACCTACATTGATTGCTTGACCCAATTATTTCGATACTTCTCAACAATTTCAGCAGGATGTATACTCTTCGCTTATTACAAATGAAAACTAAAATCTGAAAGCTCCTGAATTTATATTTTGACCTTCATTTTTCAAAGGGGCCAAACAGAAAAACTAATAAAAATGATGTCTACAAAACCAAAGTGAAATAGCCTATGTTTTACAAATGATCGGTACCAACCATCTGGTACCATACAAAACTAAAAGAACAAAAACAAGTATAAAACATATAGTCTAGTAAGTAGTAACAGATAAGCAACAGTCTAACAATGCGACACTAAAATCCTTCAAAAGACTTCAGTAATTGGGAGCAAGGCACCTGCATCTAACAGTTAACCTAAGATAACCTACATTTATATGCCCACTTTAGCCCATGGTACCACATTCACGTAATTAACCTAATCGAACAAAAACAAAGAGAGAAAGGGCTCAACTTTCAAATAGCTTGTTGTTGCGAAAGAGATGAAGAGAGACAAAGAGAGAGAGAAAGGGGAAATTATAGTACCGTACCTGAGGCTAGAAGCGGACATCGTGCGACTGTGCGAGAGGATTCGGCGATTTGACGTCGGGGTGGGTGAAGGCGTGAAGCTGTGCGACAGGACAGCAGGGATGAAGGCGTCGCGCGTGCCTCATCCATAAAATCAGTTCGGTTCAAAATCGATCAAACCGGACCTAGCGAACACCCCTAGTAGCGTGCGTCATCCATAAAATTTATACATTTAGCATATGAAATCAACAAACTCAATCTCCACAAATGGGTCAAAACCAAGAGCCAATTTAGTGCTGAGATACAATGGCCATTTCTTCTCGTAAGCAATTGCCATAGAAGCAGCAGCAAAGGCATGGATTAACTGTGCAAGGGTTTCAGATAAAATTAATTAGTGCTTAAAGAAGTCCTTTTCTGGAACCATTTCATGGTCTCCTTACAGCTACAAGATATTTAGTAACCATACCTCCATACCCCTTTGTCTCTGATTTTGAATGTTTAATGAAAATATTTTTTATTTTCTTTATAACTCTAGCAGTACTAATTTTATCTCTAATTACACTGATAAATTTTTTTCTTTATGTAAACTGATTTAGTGGTGATGCCCATGTCTACTGAACAAAATTATACATAAAACAATTATAAAAGACAACCAAATAAAAAACATAAACAGTAATAAAAGACATAATTACTGGGAACTAATTGCTATCTCTACTAAAATTTAATAAATTTGAAGCACCATAAAAAGAACATTAAAATGGTATATTTTAAGGTACTGATACTGGTACAGTAGCTGTACCAGTGGCTGTCAGAAATTGGTACTGGTACAGTGATTGTACCAATAGTTGATAGATATTGGTACGGTGGTACTTAAATTTGTTTAACCATCACAGCTGGTGCTTGCTTGATTTACTTAACCCTTTCATCTAAGGTAAAGGATCATGAACCAGTACATGTTATAAATTGATGTAAAAAACAAAATGAGGTCAATCTAAGGTAATTCCAATCCAACAGGAACTGGGTCAATAACTAATATAATTCATCTAATCTAATTTGTTCTCCTTTAATCGTCAAATTTACTTTATTTATTCTTTTTTTTGGCTCGATTACTTTATATATTCTAACAAGTCCAGAAAAAGCTACTGTGCACATTTCACTGAGAAAATCTAAAACAGCTCTCATTTTACTCCGACTTCTTTTGACATTTTGAATTTAAAAATCTAGACCTGGTTAGTCTTTCTCACATTTCATCAACAACAAACAACAACAGAACAAACCAAGCCATTCTCTCATTTCATCAAAATTTAAAAAAAAAAAAAAAAAAAAAGGCATTAGGCCATATAAAATCCACCCCAAAATTAAACAAACCAAGCCTTTCTCACAACAAACCGTGCTAAAATCCACCCCAAAATGGTTAACAAGCATAACGCATTAGGCCGTATACCAAGCACCAATGTCCAAAAGGCTCCTCTAAAACAACCAAAGGAAAAATCAGAAAAAGATGATACAGGGAAATGCTCCGAGTAATCCGGAAACTCTGTAATTCGGAAAAGAAATAGTTAAGGCAAGAACTATAACTTCAGCTGCAAATCTGAAATTTAAAAGAAAAACAAAACAAAGAACCAAAAATACAAATCAGTTTAAGATGGATTTCACTCAAACTCGTCAATTCAAATCAGTTCAACTCATGAGAAGTTTGATCCCTATGCCATTAGAAGACATTTCAAGGAAAAAAGACATTGTTCTTACCTGGATTTGCTCCAGATGGCATTGGCGAGAGGTGGGCTGATCAGCCTCCGTATCTTTGATTGTAAGAATCGACTTCGTGTTCTCTTCAGATCAGCCCTTCGTGTTTCTAGCTAGGTCTGAATTGTGCCGGAGGAGAGAACTTGTGGCTGAGAGAGAGAGAGTGGCCGTCAAAATGGAAACCCTAGACTTAAACGCACAGAGTTTGAGCAGCGGTGTCAAAAAGGAGACGCGCCGATGCTGGTCTAGGTTGGTGCGTGAAAAGCAGAGAAGAGTCGGCGATCACCTGGCGACGTTCTGCGTGGGTCGGTGAGGAGAACACGCGTGCGCGGGGAAGGAGAAAAAAGGAAAAAGAAAAGACGCGGATTTGTATCGGGAAGAAGGAAAGCGCAGTAATAGAGAAAAGAGATACAAAAAGTTGTGGCCAGTATTAATGGTTGAAAATATGCGTTTTATTGAAACGGGTAGGTATTTAATTAATTTTATGTTTCTACACATAAGACTATATGGAAACAGTAGGTATAAAATCAAACAGTGATCAATGGCTGAGATTGATTGAATGTAAGGCTGAGATCTTCTCTGAAGAGATAGCCTCTCCATCTCTCTAAAATTCAAGGTGGTTTTATAGGGAGTAAAGATATAGGAATTGGCTAGCATGCTACGCGTTGCTAACTCCATAATCTGCTACGGACTTTCTACCGTCGGATTGCATTAAAATTCGTGCACAAAGATGAGGCGCTGAATTGAATTAACGGAGACGAAAAATTGAAATCATCTCTCTCGCTCTTCTCCTCTCCCGACCAAACCATTTTCCCAACCCTCGCTAGGGTTTTTTCCCGGCCTCCTCTCCGTCGCCCTCTCGTCGCACCCCTCCTCCTCGCCCGCTCTCCTCTACAATCGTCGCGCCCTCTTTTCCTCCTCTCGCGAGCTGTCCTCTTTTACTTCGAAAGGAAGCCACATGGAGCAGAGACAGCGTTTAGGTTAAAGGATAACAAAATCCGATCAAATCCTCCAAAATTGCCCACTGAATCTGCATCAGCACTTGAGAAAATTGAGGTAAATAATGTCTGATTCTTTTATTGGTCTGGTGATGCATTATATAGCGATGTTAAAGCCGTACACAAAGTTTCTAAGTCAGGGAACAAGTACGCTGTTGCTGTAACTGGAAGCAAGCCACCCTAAAGCATCTCTCAGAAATTTCAATTGGAAACTGACAAGCTCTATGCTATTTCTGGTTAAACAAATTATATCGAACTTTGATATATAATAACAAGATAATATTTCCAGAGATAGACATGGATGTTTCAGCTAGTATGGTTCTTGTGACTGTTGGACATGATTGGGCTTTTTGTTTATTTTATATGTATATTTTTTTGGCATGTTTAATATTTGGCTATGATGTCACCTTTCGATGCCAGAATGGGTTAAATTGAAGGTTAGGCCATGTAGAATTGTGCAACTGAGGGTGAATTGAAGCAAAATTTGTTAGATTAAGGCTAACAGAACAATTTGATTTGTACTTCATTGGGTAATTTTTGTGTTTGTAGCGCAAACAAGATATGGCTAATGAAAAGAGAAAACGAGTTGAAGATGATGATACTTGAAGCATTTTTTTTTTTATTTTTGGTTGGAGCTGTGGTGTGAAGGAACTCAATGAATGAATAAAGGACAAACATAGGAATTACTTGTGCATTTTGATAGATAGAAATGACTTGTGTATTTTGATAGAGCTCTCTTCTTTTGTTATACTACTTAGATTGCTCATGCTTTCTTTTGATATATGGTGATGGATGTATTAATATATAACAAGATGACTTTTATGGATCTTTTAGTTAAATTACAATATTATCATTGCACTATGTTAATTTATAAATTGCTTGTGCTCCTATTGTTGCTTGTTGCTTTTATTTCCTAATGTTTAAATTTGCTTCTATTTCCTTGTACCAGCCCTTGACTGCACATGAAAAGAATTGTTTTTTTAGTTTAATTTTGCTTCATGAATTTTGGTGTTAAGTTATGAACTGGGTTCTTCAGTAATTTTGGTGTAGACATAAATGTGAATTGATATTGTTGTATCAGATTGAATTGGTCTTATTATCATTAATTTGCTTGTTCTCCTTAATTTATAACATTGTGTTCGATTCATTATCATTGCTTGTGCTCCTGTTGTATGTTAATTTACAATATTATCTTTACAACTATTATGTAATTTAAAGTTTTATGGGGTCTTGTTTGCAATTTTTCACATCCCTATGTCAGTCTCATTTGAACTCAAGTTGGTTCATATCAAAGGGTGTTTTGTTGTCAGGTTTTGACCTTTAAAAGAATAAACATAACATGACATCTTCAACAAGAAAATACTACATTCATACATAATTCATCATACAAAATTATGAAGTTTGTCATTTTACTGTTGACTCGATGATTTTGTGCTTAATTTGAATCACTTCACATTCAATGGTACGGTTGGTACAGAGTTCCTTTTCTTTGTATTATCTTTGTAAAAATGCCAAGTTGAAAAGTAGAGGGCAATTTTGTCATAACAGAATTATAAGCATACATCACAAAGAGAATACAATTACAAGCGTACTACATTCGTCCTTTATAAGCATAACATAAAAAATTCTTACAAGCTTACATTATAATACAACCTTTCTAAGCATACATCACAAAGAGTACGACATACAATTGTGTTTAAACTCATCTTGTCAATGTGTTAATGAAAGGCAGCAAGCAGCCTCTAGTGATTCAGTTTGTCTAATCATCTCCTTGCTAATATAAGAGGAAGCTTGATAGCTCCTGATCAGTGTACATGAGGACCCCTCTGCCTAGGGTGAAAAGATAAGGGCATGAATGCAAAAACATCACTAAACCATGTGATCAGTAAATAGCATTAATCTCTGGGATTCTTTCGTGATCCTAACACCAAAAAACACTGTTTCTAAATGGAAACAATATAAAACATAATTAGATAGAAGTGCAGGGGTCCCTATGTATAAGACACACTTTCTAACAATATAGAGAGATGCTAAGATAATTGGCAAACTTCTCTATTATTCTGATGATTTCTTTTTTCTTTTCAGAACTTTGATCCATGGTGTTGACCTAGTCAAGATACTGTAAATAGTTTACTCATGTACATATTCACTCATAAGCATAGTTGTACCAGCACAAAACACAAGTCCAATATAAAAAAATAGACACAGATATTGTTCACCCCAAAACAGCCCCTAATTTGAAAAAAATAATGAAAAATGACAGTTCTAATTGAATATAACTAAACTGTTGTATTGGCATATACTAGACACTTATATGAATGCACTCGAAAAAAAAATTCCATTTTAGGAATTTTCTATAATTTATGGTCAATGTTTGAATTTCATATTTTGAAAATTAACTAAGCACAAAAAAAAAAAAAAAAACACACAGGCCGGCATGTTGTCAGTCAGAAAATGTCCTGTTCATCATAGCAACCAGCCTTCTTAAGATTTGAAATCCACAAGAATATTTCAAATCAGCCCCTCAAAGGTCACAAAATTGTTTTATCTCTAATTCATATAAATTTGAACAAATTTAAAAAAGAGTAAATTGATGCAACCTCTGTTTCACGCTGACAAGTTCTGATCAGAGAGAGAGAAGGCGCAACCTGGAGAATGAGTGGAGTGATGGTGATGCGCCAGTAAGAGGAGCGATGGGCTCTGAGAGAAGGAGCGCGATGTGGCTTTCAGAGCAGGAGACGATAGAGAGAGAGAGAGAGACTTGGAGGAAGGCAGGAGAAACTTAGCAAGCAAGGGCGGAGGGCTGGAGTCATATATGAACAGATTCCCTAGCAATGACAAGGTAATTGTTGGGAGGAGAAGAAATGTTCGCTCCATTGAATTCGTTAAAAGAAAGAGGAGCGGCTCAAATGAAATTATTAACGGAAAGAGCAGCGACAATCCTTTCCGTCTCCGTCAATTTCCCAGCGCTTCATCTTTGCACAAAAATTAAAGTTGATTAGACGTTCGAAAATACCGTAGCATATATGAATGTTAGCTACGCGTAGCATGCTAGCCAATTCCTATATATATATATATATATGAGTGAGGCTACGGTACTATGCATAGCACGGTTTGGTCTGTACTACGGCTTAATATTTGAAAACCCTAACGGTCGATCCGAACCGTTCAACATGATTATAAAATGAATATGTATTTTTTTTTTTTGAGATTAAAGGCAGTGGCTGCCGAATTTTATTAATCAAAGAAAAAAGGTTCCCGAAGGATTACATCTTAAGCATAACAGTACAGCCTGATTACATTAGTAGCCACTATATTAGCTGATTTGCCAACGCAATGTAAAATGCCTCTACATCCAGCCATCCCTGAAGTGCCCTGTTTCAGCAATGCTGAAGCCACAGACGCCCTTCATCAGCGATCTTTCATACCAGAATACGATGCCCGATTTTCTCTCCACGGAAAATGATTACATTTCTCTGTTTCCAGAGCATCCAACAGGTGCATGCGAACCAAGTTGCCCATGTCCTTTCATCCATACGCCGGTGTGATTTGACTAAATTCCAGGAGTCATCCCATGTTTGCTTGACCGAATGTGCCGGGGACATAATTTGCACGTGCAATGTTCGTGCCAGCAAGTTCCAAACTGTGCGGGCGTACCTGCAGAGGAAGAAGAGATGTAAGGCTGTCTCCGGCTGCCCACTATTACACACAACGCACCGTATGTCACAGTTGATGCCCCTCTCCTGCATTGTATCGTATGTCAGAACCTTCTCCATGAGCATCAGGTTAGTGAAGACCTTGACCGTGGTGGGCGCCTTACAATGCCAAGCCTTCATGAAATGCCATATGATATTGCCCCCACTAGTCAGAGCCTTGTAGAAGGAGCTGGCGGAGTAAATGCCCGAAGCATGCCAGCGCCAGATTAGGTTATCGGGTTGATCATTGAGGGTTATCAGGTCTGACAGAGACAAATCCGGTGCTATTATGTGCAATAAAGGAAGGGCATCAGCTAGAGATATAGTAGGGAAATTGGAGCTTGCATCTGATGCCAAAGGGATTCCCTGCCATGAGTCTTGCCAAAAAGATATAGTTTTTCCACTGCCTATTTGCCAGTAGGCGGACCAATGGAACCATTGCTTCAGTTTGTGTAGCTGCCTCTAGAAAAAAGAGCCCGTGATGTTCCAAAGGTTTGGTCCGGTCGTTTGCGTACCCTTCCGGTCAAGCTGCACCATGATTCTAGTCCAAAGGGAATCCAGATTATGGTAGCCCATCCACCACCACCGTAGCAGCAATGCGGTGTTTTGGATGCCGATATTGATAACTCCTAGCCCCCCACAAAAATGAATATGTACTTGCAAACCAAATTTTACATTTTTTTGAATTTTCTTACTATTTTTTTAGATAGGTAGAAAATAACTTGATCTGAAAATTCTGGACCATCCAAAAACAATGATTTTCTACCTATCTAAAAAAATAGTAAAAAAATTCAAAAAAATGTAAAATTTTTGTTTGCAAGTACATATTCATTTTATAATCATGTTGAACGGTTCGGATCGACTATTAAGATTTTGAAAACTCAAATATTGAGCCGTAGCACGGCTCAATCCGTGCTATGCATAGCACCGTAGCCTCACTCTATATATATATATATATATATATATATATAATTGTAAAGAAAAGATTATATTTTGGAATTTAATCAAGTACCGGATACAAGAAACGGTGAAAGTCAAGTTCAGCTGAAAATGTAAAATGGCTTAAAATTCACTAATCCAACTAGGGGTGCAAACGGATCGGATAAAATCTGACCGTATCCGGATCCGTATCCGAAAATTAGATACGGATATCCGATATCCGAATATCCGTGCGGATACGGATACGGATATGGTTTTGAATATTAATTATCCGTATCCGAATAGTAGATATATACCATATAGTTTAATATATATTATGAAAATATTTATGTATATATCTACGGATATCCGATATCCGATCCGTATCCGTACGTATCCGTCTAATATCCGATCCGTATCCGTATCCGAAAAATAAAAACGGATACGGATATGGTTTTACCACTATCCGATCCGTATCCGATCCGTTTGCACCCCTAAATCCAACCTAGTACGCATCTTTGCCTTTTTATAGGCGAAACTGAATTTAAAAGAATTTCAAATTTCACTGATAAAATCTTGCTAATCGTTAATATATATGTGCTTGTCTAATCCTTTCTTCAAAGGACGAATTGGGTCCCTCTTCAGATCGTAACAGACAGAGAGCAGCGAGAGTGAAGAGGTTCTGCGATAGCAAACGAGAGAGAGAAAGAGAGAGAATTATGCAATGCCCTTTATTAAATTTTGTCTTATGCCAAATTCGATCACTAAACTTCGTTGGACAGGCATTTATGCAAATGGACCCAATTTTTTAGCAGCAGTAGGCTCCTTTTTCTGGAACTAGCTACAAAAACGGAAAAAATAGTTCAATTGGTCAACTTTGGAGCATAGATTGTGGACAGGGATATCCTTCGGGCAAGATTTGTGGGGAGGGCTATCACTCATACACGAATTGGAAGAAAGACCACAACACCCCTATATCTCCTTGCATGATGCGATAATTCAGCTCATTGCACCAGAATATTCAAATAGGGTGGAGGCACTCCTTTTAACAGAGGGTAGAGATACCATAATCTGGAGATGGAATGCGAATGGAGGATACACGGCTGGTTTAATGTATGGAACAGTGATGGGAGGGGGCCTTATACGTGACAGATATGTTGCGTTTTGGAAATTCAAAGTGCCGCCAACTGTCAGAATTTTCTGGTTTCTATTGCTAAAGAACAGACTGATTACGCACGACAACATGTAGCGTCGAAACATGAGGTGCAGCTTGCCTAGTGGGTTAGGTGGAAACTGCCCTGTGGAATCAGCAGCCTTCCATGTGTTCTTTCTATGTCCTCACATATGGTACATTCTGAACAACAAGGTAGGCTTTGAACTGGTAAACATAGGTGCAGACATTCAGACAACATGAGAGAACTCCATGCGCAACCTGCTGGTAAGAAGGGGGAACTGGAAAACAAATGGCATTTCTCAGAATATTCATGTATATTCTCTGAAAACAAAGGGCATGTCTCCAACAACTCATATTAATGAATCATTAAAATAACCAAATTAATATATCTATCATGAATATTCATGTATGTTTTTTTATTTTTCATCACAACATCTTAAAAAACGAGATGGATAAGATGTATATTTCGAGATTTCTACTTCAAAAATACTACAACAAAAATACTACAAGAATAGTTTCCCAAGCCAATCAGAATGATCAGACCGGCGGACCCCCACTAGTGATAGAAGTCAGTGCAATTTTGTACCTATTTAAAAAAAATTGGATCAGTCAAAAACAATAATTTTGTATCTATCTAAAAAATTCTAAAAATTGTAAAATTTGGTCTCTAAGCACATTTTAATATGAAAGTCTGTTGAGCAATTTGGATCGACTGTTTGCACTTTGAAAACAGAGAAAATGATATGGTAGTTGGGTCACAAAACTAATGTGACTTTTCAACCCTACTCATAATCTAAACAGGCTTCGAAATAATTTTGGATCGGCTGAAGTATATATCCCGTGCAGTGCTTAACTAACTTATCCCTCTCGACTGACAGATCGGTTGAGATATGTTGATATCAAATTTGATCGTAATGACTTTAATCTTTGTGGATCATTAATGAACTAGTCATTAAATTATTGGAGGTAAATAAATAGATCGATTATGTACGTAGATCTACCAAATAGACTTTAAGCTTTTACCAAAATTCTAATATATTAATATTGCAGGAATTGATCTAGTCGCACATGCGATATTTAAGATTTCTATAATAATGTTTTTCAAAAGATCATCATCAACTTAATTATGTTACCATGAACATACAGAATTTGATGGAATTATGAACCTAGCTATTTCATCACATCCCGTTAGAAACATTGTACTGAATACAAAATATATACAAATTTTATCAACAGTACTGTCTCTGCAACATTTGGTTGGCTGCTGCTGCCTCCAGTTTTGATTTAATATAATGCACATCCTATATATATTTGACTACAATATTTCCGTGTTCTGCAATATTTGGTTGGCGCCCGCCACATTTCACTCAAAGCTTCCCAATAAAGCAATTTAGTACTCAAATATATATCATTATTAGATGGAAATAGCACGTCAGATAGAATTATACAAATGGAACGGTTGAAGTTAATAAGCAATTGCGGAGATAAGCACGTAAGAAAGTTTCAGTTGTTTTTCGTTTAATTCCTCCTGATTTGGTTTCTTACAGAAGAAATTAATTGATACATTCCGCTGCTGTCAAAATATAATTAAAAAATAAACGTTCTAGGTGTTCGTCTAGCTACCTTGTGTACTTTTAGTTAATGTTTTTTTCATCGATCATTGTCTTCATCTAATGTGCCATAAAATTAAGTTGTAAGTGTATCGTTCAATCACCATTCAAATATGGTGTACGTATGTCAAATGTTGATTTAATTTAAAGTTAATTTCTATGTCAAATCGTAGGAGAAAATGCCAAGCAACTTTCAAATTAGTCCTAATTTAATACAGGTTCAATTTTTTTTTTGAAGGTTAGTGAGCAGATAGCTCACCAACGTTTTCCATTAATAAAGAAAAAAGAGTTTACAAATATTTACATGGCAGTTGTATATATAATTTATATGATGGAGAACACATCCGTTGTATAATTATTTCATTAATGTAATTACATTAAAGATGGTTATACACATGCAAAGAACAATTCTTTCAAATAATTATATATTTGCTATTCGTGTCTGATACGTCCTATCTCGGGAGATGAGGCCGTATGGAAAGTTTGGCTGAGTTGGATTCGCCCTGCCAAAGGATGGCAGGCCGAGGTGTGGATTGAGTTAGGAACTCGGGGTGTGATACGTCCTATCTCGGGAGATGAGGCCGTATGGAAAACTGGGCTGAGTTGAATTCGCCCTGCCAAAGGTTGGCAGGCCGAGGTGTGGATCGAGTTAGGAACTCGGGGTGGATTGTAAGAGATTCGGACTCTAACCTGTATGATCTCTCTCTTAGTAAAAATTGCGTTTTTTGTTTCATGGGAATCACTGCCTTATATAGTCCAGCCATAACTGCTATCTCGGGCGTTTATGGGGGACGTGGGCAGTTATGTCAACCGTTACTGGGACGTGGGCATTAAACCGGCCGTTTCTGGGACTTGGGCATTAGCCGTTTCCACGGCTATCCCGTATGTCGGTTGGCCTAAGTCTATTTTAGGGCTCTATTTTGAGGCCGCTGTATTGGGCCACGGCTTAACAAACCCTTGGGCTTTTTATATGACGTCGGATTGGCCTTGTAAAGGTCCGAATCCCAGTCTTTCATGGCCCAGTTGAGAACAAGTAAAAGGGCCTGTGGAACATGGCCCTATCACTAGCCCCCGAAGTCGGAATGCATCGGCGAGATGCTTTCGACTTGAAGGTGAATAACTCGTAAAACACAGTTTCTATTACTGTCATTTGTGTATTAGTCATGCTGTAATAACTCGGGTGTGGCATATGTCGGGTACATGTCTTGTTACGAACCCAATAATTAATGTGTTAATATATACCTATCTCGGTATGTATCCGATAGTTAATGCGTTAACATACTTACCATTTATTTTTATTTTATTTTTATTTTTTTTGACAAGCAAGATAGTTTCTGAGTTAGTCAAAAATCAGTAAAAGAAGTGAATCATAGGAATTATAAGTAATCATTGATATCGTAAAAGCAGAACAAGCCTAAATATATAAGAAAACATCGAAATCATACAACTCCTCGATCTAGTAAAATATCGAAATCATACAACGCCTAAGTAAACTAAACATGGGACATGAGATATATAGTGCCTGGAAGAATATTTCCACTATGGGCGCCATGTCTGTCATGTCGCGCCTTCCAAGCACCGCGGTGTCCATGTTCGTCAAAAAGACGGGTGTGATATCGTTTCTTGGAGGATGCCTAATACATCTCGTTATCGGTGTCCTCAAAAAGGTTATCATCGTTGAGTTCATGTTGGGTAGCGGTGTATAAACTCGGACCACCGCAATTACGGGATAAACACCCAGGGCACTTCCAGAACCGACGACGGGGGTCCGAACGGCCTTGGATGTCATAGTGGTGAAAGCAACTCCACTCGTAGCACATCTGGCATTTTGCCATCTCGTGCTTGGCCGCTTGGTCATGGCATAAGACACACCAACGCAACTTGGGCTCGAGATCGAACTTGTAAATGTCGTTCTCGTCCTCTTTGGTGAACGGGGGTGCCCTAGCGAGGGTAAGGTCGATAAGGTCACCAATTTTGAAGTCCTCGTTCGCGAGCATCCAGTCCAAATCTTCCTCCGAAAAATGTTGGAGAAGAGTCCATCTCTCTGGCCGAGACAGGTCCCGTCTCGGGTTACGAGAGCGACGTGAATTTGGGGAAGGTTGGTTGCGGCGACGCCTGGGGGGTTGGTCAGAGCTACTCTGACCATGATCGAGAGGTGTTTTGGTTTTAGAGACCACTCTCTTGAAAGGCATCTCGGAAGTATAGAGATTGGTAAAAGGTTCAGAGTAAAAATGTGTCTTTTACCGTATGGTGACTCTGGTATTTATAGTCGCTAGGGGGAGATATTGCCATAAATGACGTGGGCCATATTGCCTAAATAGGTAGCCACCAGCTACTAGCCATAAATGTCATTGGGCGTTGTGTAAGTTGTACGAGATGACAGGCTTTCGGTGTTTTCGAGGTAGTCAAATTGACTCACATTATACGGTATTAAGAAGTAGTAATGAAACGCCTATGCAAAACATATATTAATCAAAACAACACGAGATGAAAACCTCGGCTGATTTTACAACATAAGCATATATGTAAAGTTGAAAAGTTGACATCTAAGCATAAACAAAAGGTGGGCTATTCCTGTGATAGTCTATATATAGCTAAGGCTATTCATGACGGGAGCGCTTAGCCCGGCGTTCTTGATCAAGGCATCTCCTGCAGGTGAAGGATGTGAAGCGGGGATCGCCATGGTTCCGAGGTGATCTGCGGGCTAGACACCCGGGATGAAAAGCTTCTTCACATCCATCACAATGGAACATGTGCCGATAGTTCCCTCGGGTTCTGCAAACGGCACATCTATCCCAGGCTAACGGGTCGTCCTCTTCTTCCTCGGGGTTATTTGGGGGTGGTTCGACATTGACCTCGGGATTCACATGGTGGGGAGGTGCTTGAGGTAACTGGATGTCATCATTCTCCAACTTGACTTCGTCCTTCATTTGCTTGTTGTCAGCCATCGTGTTGTAGCCCGAGTTGGAAATGATAACTGTGATCACTGGGTGTTCCGTTAAAGGGAGACGGAAGGAGTTTTTATAGTATGTCGGCATTAATTGCTTGACGCCTCGTCTTCCGTTAACCGTCGTCAGCCATCAAACCAGCCGTCAAATCAGTCAGGGGTACGGGGTTACGGCGCAATCCTTGTATGACACCTGGCACTTGTCAACTCGGTAAGAGCCCGATGCCCTTGATTATACGCGGGAATCGAGGCATCACCATGATGAAAGGAAGCAACGCGACGCTTCGTGGCAACTTTTCGAAATTTGTGCAAGTTTTGAGCGGGAAAATGGAGATCCCTGTATATATATATGTCGTCCCGGCCCACTCATTCATTATCTTCTATCTTGAGCTATTCAATCTCGGAGCCACAGAGCGAAAGTAATCTCGGAGCCACAGAGCGGAAGTAATCTCGGTCAAAGCTTTCAGATGACCTCGGAAAAGACATCCGACGAAGATCAAGTTGCGAAGGAAACTTAATATAAGGTATTCTTATATCACTTTGGTAGTCGACCTTATATTGATTAATTTTATCTGTAATTGTGTGTGATCATTGCCGAGGTCAATAGTGATGTAGTGACCATATAGGCATGGTAATGTTGTCAACCTTAGGATTAATGACCTAACATTGGCAATTGATACGTATTTGATAAGTCGGTAAATGTAATACCTTAGAAATAAAGAATAGCGGTTACCTAAGCCAATCATGTTTCTTCGTTAATTTAGAAATGGCCGAAGAACAAGAAGGATCTCGAGATTCATCACTCGCTACTTCGGGGAAACAGTCCCCAGTACCGCAGCAGGTTTTCCGCCCAGGCAGGGGAAGAGTATTCATGGTATGATTCCCACCAACCCCGAAAATTCAGAAGAAGCTGAGGGTGAACATTATAGCGAAGGAGATGGGGAAGATGAAGAAGATTCACCTCGGGGTGAACTCGTTGTGGCCCCAGTGGGGACGTCTCACGGGCCTTCGAAACCCAGGATGAAAAAGGCAAAGAAAGATGTCATTCCCCGAGATGGTCATGGGGACGACTTGGATTTTCCAGTATCTGCCGATATTCCTCCTAAACTGGTTGTCCGATGTCAAGCCTATGCTGACGCGTTTTATGAGGAACTTGTGGATGAAGCTGACAGAGAAGAATATCCGCGACATGCGCTTAAGCTGAAAGCCCCGGGCCTAAATGACCGAGCGCACGACTAGAGTCTCGGGATGTGCTTATATTGGAAGATGCCGAAATGCGGTTTCAAAGTAAGGGTGTCTAAGTTTGTTCGCGAGATATTACGACATCTCGACGTGGCCCCTGCACAATTAACCGCACCCGCATGGTGTTACATCATGAGCTTTAAGTATTTGTTTGATTTCATGCCCGAGTTAGAGCTATATTTCCCGAGTGTAGGGTTGTTCTTTCATTATTTCTCTGTTTTATATAATAATGAGAGCCACCTCGCCATTCGGAAGAATCTTAATGGTACTGCGCTTTTTGTCAAGCTGTCAAAGGTGGATGACTGGAATCATGGATGGGTATATCTTGAGAATCCCACCGAATTGCAGTGCTTCCGTGAGGTACGGAGGGAGTGGCGTCCTCTAGAAAAGAAAAAATTGATCCCGAGTTCACCCCCATCCCTGACTTCACGTGAATTAAAAGTTGTCAAAATTATTGACCGTTATTTCTCAAGTTAGTCTCTTTTTTTATTTGCACCAATATATCTTTGCATCGTATTTGTTTGTTTATCTCGTATTGTCGCGAATAAATTGTTAACTTTTGCATACTTCTTATGTCGCAGGCCGTGGTTTTATGGCACTACCTTGGAAGGCCGCTCGTCCAATTCCTATCTTTGCCAACCCAGAGGACGGTTTCATCAAGGAGGTTGCGAAAACCCCAAAGTCGGGTCCTTCTAAGGTTCAGAAAGCACCGAAGTCGGCTCCTGCCAATCCTGCGGCAGTCCCTCCGAGATCATCATCCAAATACGCAACCGTCCCAAAAAGCACGAAGGGCAGTGCTTCTGGTTCCTCCAAACTCGGGGGGTCTCAAAAAAGAAAAGAAACCTCGCCACGTTTAACGAGGGTAGAGAAGGGGAAAGAAGTTGCGGCTGAGGAGCCTGAGCCGAAGAAACAGAAGATCCAACCTGAGATTGTTTTGAAGAAACCCGAGGAAGTTTCAAAGGGACCTTCTCAAGCCCGGGTTGACGCTGCTCAGGGGGAGTTGGAAAAAATTATCGAAGCCGCAGCAAGTGACGTGTGGGATCCCGCAGAGGAGCATAAAGAATTCCTCGAGTCGCAACTTTCTGACCAAGGGCGACATACCGGATTCGTGTGGGGAATCGAGATTTCTCAGGGCTTCCCGGACAGCATTTTAGCCCATCTTCCCGGGTATACTCTTATGCAGGAAGAGGAAGATCATCCCGACATCCGCGCTGCGTATTCTCGGGAAACATTTAGATTAACCACTACAAAGTATCAAAAGAAGTGGGTCGAAGAGCATCCCGAGCAGGTCGTGGACCACGTGTTGAGGTCACTGCATGACGCCGGAGTTTTCTATGGGTTCCTCAAAGACTCGCTTGATCATGATAAGCGCGGTGCTCTTGCTATTACTGCTGATCAAGAGGCGCTTAACAAGGCGATTCTGGAAAGGAACTATTGGTTGAAATTGGCGAAGGAGAAAGACAAGGAGAAGAGGGTAGCTACTGGCCAAGCCGCCGTGAATTTGGCAAAATATGAGCTTGCATGCATCACGGGTAGGAAGGCCGATGCCGAGCGTCAGGAGACCGAGAAAAAAGCAAACCGTTATAAACGCAAAGCTGAAAAATCTAAAGGTAAAGTCGAGGATCTTAAATCCAAACTCGAGGTCCAGACTAAGGAGATGGAGGAGGCGAGATTGGAAAATGTCCGACTAAAAGCCGAGATGCGGGACTTACAAAAGGAAACACTCAGACGGTTTTTAGGCAGCAAAGCCTTCGCCCAAGCCGTCCCGTATGCATGCAAGGACATGATGACGCAAACTGTTTATGGCTATCTGGGTGAACTGGCAAGGCATTACCCTTTTAAACCAAAGCATGTGGGTTTTACCGAAGTGGAATCCGAGAAACTTGTTATCAAAGATCTCTCGGATTACGGCTGGAACGAAGAAAATGATGTTCTGTTGAACCCGGATGGCACTCTGTTTAACAAAGAACTTGAACTCGAGAATCACCCTACTTCGAGGATTGTCCATCCTTGGCCCAAAGACAAATGGCCTAAGCATCTCGATCTACCCGAAAATATGGCTGAAGGGGAGAATGAAGGCCTTCCTTCTGATACCTCCTCCGAGGGTGAAGAGGAGGACACCGAGGTGGAAAATGTCAAAGAGGACATCGAAGTGGAGATTGCCGATGAGGGTAATACCATTCATCAACGCGAGAAGCAAGAAGATGAAGTGGAATTGACTCCTGTCAACTCTCCACGTAATGAAGGAGATACTGCTCCCGTGGAGGCGAAGCTCCCTACTCCTTGTAAGTAAAAGGTATATTATCTAGACTTCCGAGGTGTTTTCGTTCATATTTAACCTCCCTATTTGTCTTGTTTTGTTTGTAGGAAGGATCATGTCGAGCAATGTATGCCACATCGGCTTCAATGAAATGTGTGTACCCCCAATATGTAGGGGTTTGGAAGTTGTAATATGCACTGTTTTTTTTATGCCCCCGAGATGTGGGGGTTTAACAAAATTATGTTGTAATATGGTATTTGGTACCCCCGAGATGTGGGGGTTTAACAGAACAGTTTAATGTAACTTGTTTCTCGCATGTTTTTTTTTCCGAGTTGATATATTTTCTTTCAAATTTTATCTCGGTTGCATGCTTTGACTCTCGTTGTAAACAAGCAACATGTGCTTGATGGTATATCCTTGTCCCTTTTTTTTTTTTGACAAAAATGGTCAATATCGGGGGAAAGGAATGTCGGGAAAACGTATGCGTTACCCTAAGGGGTTTTCGATAAATGTTTCCGACTGAATAACAATGAAACCCATTTTATTGGTTTAACATTCATCGTCCCTTAGGACTACATTAATTTATATTGTGTATCTCGGGAATATTAACCAAGACGCATTTCGTTGCCTTAAAAGGTTTTCGTTCATATATCTCGGACCCAATAAATGAAGCACAATTATAAATAATATCATATATTGATAAAAGCTTAGAACCATACAAAAATTTGTATCTCGGTCTAAGTAAAATACATAGAATAAAAAGCAAAAAACAGAAGCTTATCTCGCCTTGAGCACCTCGCGGCTATTAGAAACATAAATAAAATGACATACATTAAGTGTAGAATTTTCTTAAGTGGCAAGTGTTCCACGGGCGAGTGAGTATGAAACCACTCGGGTCTTCCAATTCGTAAGCGCCTTTACCTCGTGGGCGAATAACCTTAAAAGGACCTTCCCATTGAGGAGCAAGTTTGCTGACATGTTTGCCAGTCGCTTCTACGGTTTTGAGAACCAAATCGCCCGGCTGGAACTCTCGAGGTATCACGTGTTTATCAAATGCACGTTTAACCCTGCGTTGGTATTCCGTGGTGCGCATGCGGGCCTTCTCCCGACCTTCTGTGATGAGATCGAGCTCGACGGCGCGTGCATCGCGATTCTCTTCAGTGGAATATGTCAAAGTACGGAGAGATGGTTCCATCATCTCGATTGGAGTGACTGCTTCCATCCCGAACACCAGAGAGTAAGGTGTTTGTTGTGTGGCTTCTCGAGGTGTCGTGCGGTAGGCCCATAGGATGCCATCAAGAATGTCGGGCCAATTCTTTTTGTTAGCCGCCACTTTCTTTTTGAGACCGTCCAAGATAGTACGGTTGGTGACCTCAGCCAATCCATTGCTAGCAGGGTGGCTGACCGAGGTGAAGTTGTTTTGGATACCCAAGTTGGAAAGGAACGACATGGTGCTGGCTGCATTGAACTGTGTTCCATTATCCGAAATGAGTGCATGTGGTATACCAAAACGACAAATGATGTTCCTCCAGATGAACTTTTCTGCTGCTGCGGCGGTGATAGTGGCTAACGCTTCTGCTTCAACCCATTTAGTGAAATACTCAACGGCTACGATAATCCAGCGGCGCTGTCTGACAGCTTTGGGGAATGGCCCGACTATGTCTATCCCCCATAAGTCAAAAGGCCAAGCCCCCGAGATGGATATCTGATCGTATGCCGGGATGTTGCTCAACTTGCTGTGGTATTGGCAGCGCTCACACTTTCGGACCAAGTTTGCTGCGTCATGCTGCATGGTTGGCCAATAGAAACCGGCTCTGAGAATTCGCTTAGCGAGAGTTTTTGCTCCTTGGTGACTACCACAAATGCCTTCGTGTACCTCGGAAAGCATTTGTAAGGCTGTCTCCTCATTGATGCATTTAAGCCAAGGTCGCACGTACCCCCGTTTGTAAAGGTGATTGTTGAATATAGAGTACATCGGTGCGATCCTTTTCAAACGTCGGGCTTCCAACTGGTCGGTGGGGAGAACCCTGGTGTTAAGGAAGTTCCACATCGGGGTGAACCAAGACTCACCAGGTTCACCGATAGCGAGTATGGCTACGGGATCAAGGTTGATGCTGGATTCCGGAACATCCATAACAATCACGGACCGGTCTTTGTCAAGGTTGCCTGCGGCGCCAAGTTTGGACAAAGCATCAGCTTGGCAGTTCTTGTTGCGCGAGACATGTTGAATATCAACCTCGTCGAAATGGCTTTTGAGCAGATGAAACTGCTGTCGATACTTGCGCAACTTCTCGTCCATGACTCGGCATTCATCGTTTATCTGCTTAACTGCTAACTCGGAGTCACTGCGGAGATGAACCTCGCGGGCGCCCAATTCTTTAGCTAGTTTAAGGCCTGCTATCATGGCTTCATACTCCGCGGTGTTGTTTGTTACCGGGAATTGAAAGTGGAGAGCATAATTCAGGGTTTCCCCGTGTGGACCAGTGAGGGATACCCCGGCTCCAGCCCCTTGTAATGAAGAGGCACCATCGACATGGATTGTCCAACGTCCCTCAGACTCGGGAGGAACGCCGGAATACTCGGCGATGAAATCAGCGAAGATCTGAGATTTCAGAGCATTTTGGGGATGGAAAGAAACATCGAACTCGGATAATTCGAGCGCCCAAGCCAGCAATCGCCCGGATGAGTCGAAATTCGCGAATGCCTTCTTGAGTGGGATCCCAGTGTAAACCTTTATGGAGTGCGACTGAAAGTAAGGTCTCAACTTTCTAGCAGCTATGACGAGAGCATATGCTGCCTTTTTCGATCTGGGAATACCTGGTTTCGGCATCCCGAAGTACATGTGAGACGAAATAAATGGGCTTCTGATCTCGTCCCTCTTCTCGAACAAGGGCGGCACTAACTGCATGACCCGTTGTTGCCAAGTACAACACCAGGACATCGCCCGCGGTCGGCCTGCTGAGACATGGTGGATTGGCGAGATAGGCTTTGATCTTTTCAAAGGCCATTGCACATTCATCTGTCCATTCAAATCTGACTGACTTGCGCATGGCTTTGAAGAAGGGGAAACAAGCGTCCCCGGACCTCGCGATAAACCTGTTGAGGGCGGCCAACTTGCCTGTGAGGGATTGTAGCTATTTAAGGTTCCGAGGTGGTTTCATATCGAGGATGGCTTGCGATTTCGATGGATGATCTCAATGCCTCGCATAGAAACCATAAAGCCAAGGAATTTACCACCAGTAAGGCCGAAAAAACTTTTCTTCGGGTTGAGTTTCATACTGGCCGAATTCAATGTCGCGAAGGTTTCTCGAAGATCTCAGACATGGTCGAGGTCGGACATGCTCTTGACAAGGAGGTCATCTACGTATGCCTCTACGTTTCGTCCGATTTGGTTATGGAACACAGTGTTGACCATGCGCTGGAACGTGGCTCCAGCATTGCGCAACCCGAAAGGCATGACCCGGTAGCAATATAGCCCCGAGTTAGTGGTGAAGGCGGTCTTCTCCTCGTCATCTTGGCTCATCCGGATTTGATTGTACCCGGAGAACGCATCCATGAAGCTGAGGTAGGCATGTCCCGAGGTGGAGTCGACCAGTTGGTCAATTTTGGGCAAAGGAAATGGGTCCATGGGGCATGCCTTGTTAAGGTCAATATAGACAATACACATACGCCAGTCACCATTGGACTTCTTGACAAGCACGGGATTGGCTGTCCACTCAGGACACTCGACATTCCTGATAAAACCAGCATCGAGTAGTTTCTGTACTTCGCGTTTCACGGCCTGCTATCGTTCTTCCCCCATATTACGTTTCCGTTGCCTAACTGGCTTTGAACCTGGCTTAATATGCAGGCGGTGCTCTGCTATTGATCTCGGAATGCCTAGCATGTCGGCTGCAGTCCAGGCAAAAACGGATTGGTTTTCTCGGAGGAACTTGATTAGCTCTTCTTTTGCTTGTCCCTGGACTGCCTTTCCGATGTTGAGTGTTTTGCCACCACCCAAATCGAGTTGCTCGACTTCGTCGGCCGGCTCAAGGGAAGCTTTGATCTCAGCTTTATC
Source organism: Carex parvula (assembly GCA_025461045.1). NCBI lineage: Eukaryota > Viridiplantae > Streptophyta > Magnoliopsida > Poales > Cyperaceae > Carex > Carex parvula. The sequence goes on along the minus strand of JAJGRW010001143.1, from coordinate 105,112 downwards.
AACTGGATCTAGCGCAAGGTTGGTGTTTGGGGGTAAATAATCAGTACTTGAGTGCAGCCGCTGTTGGTTGGTTTTTGCATCCGATTGCTCGACCTGATGGACTGAACCTCCTTGACCTTGAATGGACGTCATGTAGCATTCACGCGCCACCTGTTGTTGACCACTTTCTTTCCCTATCCCATTATCAGTGTGGAACTTGATTTTCAGGTTGAGAAGGGGAGATGATGGCGCCGATTTTGTTCAAGGTCCCTCTTTCAAGGATTGCGTTGTATGCAGAAGGAGCATTAACGATGAGGAAATCCACCATGACTTCCACTGTTCGAGGGGACGTACCGAATGTCACTTTGAGTGGCATCATTCCCCGAGGTCGAAGGGCATCTCCCGTGAATCCTATCAAAGGTGAGATATGTTGTTGGAGGGCGCGAGTGTCGAGGCCCATTTGTGTGAAGGCCGACAAATACAGGATGTCTGCTGAGCTTCCCGTATCAACTAACACCCTCTTAACCCTGTGTGTGTTGATCTTGAGATTCAGCACCACGGGATCATCGTGCGGGCTAGAGATCTCACCTAGGTCCTTCTCAGAAAAAGATATTACTTCCTCATGTCGGGGTCGTTTTTTGTCAGTCGCGGTCTCAACCTGTAGAACGGTAGGGTACGGTTTTCGATTGTCGCGAGGTAAGATTTTTCGAATGGTACCGCGATGGCCACCACTGATCACATTGATGACAGGACTGTTCTGCCGCTCCTGGCGCCTAGTCTCGGGACCATCCCGGGTGTGAGGACCGGCCTCACCAACTCGGGGTCCCGTATAATCCTGCCTATAGGTTTCTTAAAAACCTTACATTTGCCGTTGTACTTCCTGGAGAACTTTCTGAAGAAGTCGGGGTTGATGAACTCGATCAGCTTACCCTCTCGGGCTAGTCTCTCCAGGATGTCTTTGAGTTGGAGGCAATCCGCAGTGGAGTGCCCATTGAATCCGTGGTACTCACACTTCTGGGAGTTATCTTGTACCGTAAAAATGCCTTCAGGCAATGGCGGAGGGAGGTCGAATATACCCTCTACGATGTTGTACATCTCATGCCGCTTCTTGGTGAGTGGTGCGTATCTCATGAAATGTTGCCGGTACCCCTCAGTGCCAGATTTGTGTTCTTGCTCGGTCGTTCGGTTGGTTTGGTTCCTTCGGGGTTCTCTTTGGTTACGAAACCGGTCCTGAGCTGGCTGTTTGTTGGTATGGTGGCGGGGAGACCGAGACCTTGGCCTCGTGGGACTCCCGTTGTCATCCTCGGCACGGATGTAACCCTCCGCAAAGGTTACAAACTCTCTCAAAGTGGTCATCTTCTTCATATGGGCTTCATAACGCAAGGTTCCCGGACCCCCTTTGCGGAGTCCCTTCTTGATGACGGCTAAGGCGAATTCTTCATTGAGGTTCTGAATTCGCCGAGATGCCTGTATGAAACGATTAACGAACGCACCTGTTCTTTCACGCTGTCCCTGGACAATATCAAGAAGCATCTCGCACGTTGCTTGCGGCGGTTTGATAATCGTGTACCTCTCCAAGAACAGTTTCGCAAAGTCCTCGAATTTGTTGATGGACCTCCGAGGTAGTGTCATGTACCAGTCCCATGCTTCTCCAGTTAAGCAAGTGGTGAAGACACGGCACATGATGGCATCGGTGGCTCCAAGGAGGCGGAGTCGCTCAAGGAATCCGTACACAAAGTTGTGCGGATCCTGTGTATCTCCGCTACCCCGAAAGCTGGGAAGGGTTGTCGGATACTTGAAATCCGTCATTGACTGGCGGTAGATGTCTCTGGACAGGGGGCCATCCTCGATTACCATAGGCCGAGAGTAGGTGCCTGTCTTCTGGGATTCGAGTTCGGCCAGTTTGGCCGCAAGTCTGGTTTGGATCAGCTCTTCAACTTGAGCCATGTTGATACCTCGGGTAGGGGTAGGTGATCGCCGGCTCCTTCTTCGGTCATCGCGGTGAGTTCTATCCCGACCTCGGGGTGGGCTTAGTTCGCGTTCTCTACGGGAGCGAGATTGTTCTCTGCGAGATGGTCTGGGCCCTCTGCCATGATTAGCTGATTCTCGCTCGTCGTTGTGGTGAACTTCGAGACCTCCGGGGTGTGGCAGTCTTTCGGGATCAGGTTCCCTATTCTCGTCCTGTCCTTCCGACCGTCTTCTTTCATCGGGGTGTACCCCTGTTGGCAGAACATTCTGGCCTCTGCGTTCGGACTGGACCTGTTGTTCTGATGGGGTAGGCGTATCTGTCTGGTTACCGGTTCGGACCTGTACAAATTCTCTGTCCAGATTTCTTGGCGAAACATTTACCGGTCGGCTGTGGATACGATTTGCGGACAAAGGTCGTGGTACAGGTGCAGTGAGTGGTACGGTCTGATGTACAGGTCGCAGTGGTACTTGCTGAGAACACGGTATTGGACCTGTCGTGGGATACATCCCGTGAGCGCCTCCCGGGCCCCATTGCCCAGGTGGTGTGACATAGGGATACTGGGGATTCGTTGAAGTGTAAGGTGTGTAAGCGGTCGCGCCGTAGTGATACAGCGGCGTTTGCTGAGGGTAATATGGTATGTAAGGTATCTGGTAGGTACCAGTTACCGGGTTGTGCTCGACGTAGAGCGGTCTAGTCGTGTTCCCTTCGGTGAACGAAAGTCGATTAACGATGTCGGGGCCTGTGTGGCGAGACTGTGCAGGTTGGGGACCATGGGGTCGTATCATCGAGCTGCTTGGCCTCGCCCCAAGAGGCTGACTGTTGGAGGGGTTTCCTGTAGGCGGAGTCACCAAAAGAGGTGGTGTGATCGTTACTCCTGGCGGGGTCGTCACCCCTGGTGGGAGCGGGATTGATGTGTTTGGATGAGCCATCTAATTCTGTGTGTTCGAGCTAGGCGTGGCCCCACGGTGGTTGATACGTCCTATCTCGGGAGATGAGGCCGTATGGAAAACTGGGCTGAGTTGAATTCGCCCTGCCAAAGGTTGGCAGGCCGAGGTGTGGATCGAGTTAGGAACTCGGGGTGGATTGTGAGAGATTCGGACTCTAACCTGTATGATCTCTCTCTTAGTAAAAATTGCGTTTTTTATTTCATGGGAATCACTGCCTTATATAGTCCAGCCATAACTGCTATCTCGGGCGTTTATGGGGGACGTGGGCAGTTATGTCAACCGTTACTGGGACGTGGGCATTAAACCGACAGTTTCTGGGACGTAGGCATTAGCTGTATTGGGCCCCGGCTTAACAAACCCTTGGGCTTTTTATATGATGTCGGGTTGGCCTTGTAAAGGTCCGAATCCCAGTCTTTCATGGCCCAGTTGAGAACAAGTAAAAGGGCCTGTGGAACATGGCCCTATCAGGGTGGATTGTGAGAGATTCGGACTCTAACCTGTATGATCTCTCCCTTCGTTTCAAATTGCGTCCCCCGTTTCATGGGAGTCACTGCCTTATATAGTCCAGCCATAACTGCCATCTCGGGCGTTTATGGGGGACGTGGGCAGTTATGTCAACCGTTACTGGGACATGGGCATTAAGCTAGCCGTTTCTGGGACGTGGGCATTAAGCTAGCCGTTTCCACGGCTATCCCGTATGTCGGTTGGCATGAGCCTATTTTAGGGCTATATGATTTGAGGCCGCTGTATTGGGCCCCGGCTTAGTGAACTTTTGAGCTTTTCATATGACGTCGGGTTGGCCTCTTAGAGAGGTCCGAATCCCAGTCTTTTATGGCCCAGTTTAGAACAAGTAAAAGGGCCTGTGGAACATGGCCCTATCATTAGCCCCCGAAGTCGGGATGCATCAGCGAGATGCTTCGTCATGTCACGCCTTCCATGCACTACGGTGCCCATGTTCAGCAAAAAGGCGAGTGTGATGTCGTTTCTCAGAGTATACTTAATACATCTCGTTATCGGTGTCCTCGAAAAGGTTATCATCGTTGAGTTCATGTTGGGTAGCGGTGTACAAACTCGGTCCACCAGAATTACGGGATAAACACCCAGGGCACTTCCAAAACTGACGACGGGGGTCCGAACGGCCTTGGATGTCATGGTGGTGGAAGCAACTCCACTCGTAGCACATCCGGTATTTCACCATCTCGTGCTTGGCCCCTTGGTCGTGGCATAGGACACACCAACGCAACTTTGGCTCTAAATCGAATTTATAGATGTCGTTCTCATCCTCCTTAGTGAACGAGGGTGCTCCTGCGAGGGTGAGGTCGATAAGGTCGCAAATTTGGAGGTCCTCGTTATGGAGCATCCAGTCCAAATCTTCCTCGGGAAAATGTTGGAGTAAAGTCCATCTTTCGGGCCGAGATAAGACCCGACGTGGGTTATAAGAGCGACCGCGTTTGGGGGGAGGTTGGTTGCGGCTACTCTGACCTTGGTCGGTGGGTTTTTTGATCTTAGAAACCACTCTTTTGATAGGCATCTCGGAAGTATAGATAAAGAATGGTAAAAGACAAAGAGTAAAGATGTGTCTGTTACGTACGGTGAGTCTGTTATTTATAGTCGTTAGGGGCAAATATTTCCATAAATATTGTGGGCCATACTGTCAAAATAGGTAACTGCCAGCTACCTGCCATAAATGACATTGGGCATTGTGTATTTTGTACGAGATGACAGGCTTTCGGCGTTCTCGAGGTGGTCAAATTGACCCATATGAAAAAACATCAAGAACTAAGAAAGAATCGCTTAGGCAAAACACATATTAATCAAGACAACACGAGATGATAACCTCGGTTGGGTTCATAACATAAGCAGACATAAAATTGAAAAGTTTGTCTTAGCATAATGAACAAACAAAAGTGGGCTATTCCCGAGATATTCTATAAATAGCTAAGGCTATTCCTGACGGGAGCGCTTAGCCCGTCGTTCTTGATCACGGCATTGTCTGCAGGTGAAGGATGGCGGGGATCGCCATGGTTACGAGGTGATCTGCGAGCTAAACACCCGGGGTGAAAAGCTTCTTCACAGCCGTCGCAGTGAACATGTGCTGATAATTCCCCCGGGTTTTGCAAACGGCACACCGATCTCAAGCTAGCGGGTTGTCATCTTCTTCCTCGGGGTGGTTTATGGGTGGCTCGATGTTGACCTCGGGGTCCTTATGTTGGGGAGGTGCGTGAGGTGACGGAATGTCATCATTCTCCAACTTAACTCCGTCCTTCATTTGCTTGTTATCGACCATCGTGTTGTAGTCCGAGTTGGAAGTGATAACTGTGATCGCTAGGTGTTTCGTTAAAGGGAGACGGAAGGAGTATTTATAGTATATCGGCATTTATTACTCGACGCCTCGTCTTCCATTAATCGTCGTCAGCCATCAAATCAGTCGTCAAATCAGTCAGGGATACAGGGTTACGGCGCAATCCTCGTATGACACCTGGCACGCGTCAGCTTGGTAAGAGCCCGATGCCCTTGATTATGCGCGGGAATCGAGGCGTCGCCATGATGAAAGGAGGCAACGTGACCCTTCGTGGCCTCTTTTCGAAATTCGCCCAAGTATTGAGCGGGAAAATGGAGACCCCTATATATATATGTCGTCCCGACCCACTCATTCATTATCGTTGATCTTGAGCAACTCAATCTCGGAGCCACAGAGCGAAAGTAATCTGGGTGATAGCAGAAGGAGTTCAGAGTTTTCAGACGACCTCGGAAAAGACATCGGACGAAGATCGAGTTGCCAAAGAATCTTAATATAAGGTAATTCTTTATCACCTCGGTAGTCGACCTTATATTGATCAATCTTATCTGTAACTGCGTATGAACATTGCCGAGGTCAATAGTAATGCAGTTGACCACATAGGCATGGTAATGTTGTCAACCTTAAGGTTAATGACCTAACCTCGGCAATCAATTTGTATTTGATAAGTCGATAAGTGTAATACCTTAGAAATAAAGAATAGCGGTTACCTAAGCCAATCATGTTTCTTCGTTAATTTAGAAATGGCCGAAGAACAAGACGGATCTCGGGATTTGTCGCCCGCTACTTCGGGGGAACAGTCCCCGTTATCGCAGCAGGTTTTCCGCCCAGGTAGGGGCAAGAGTATTCATGGTATGATTCCCACTAACCCCGATAATTCAGAAGAAGTTGAGGGTGAACAGTATAGCGAAGGGGATGAGGAAGATGAGGAAAGTCCACCTCGGGGTGAACTCGTTATGGCCCCAGTGGGGACGTCTCGCGGGCCTTCGAAGCCCAGGAAGAAAAAAGCAAAGAAAGATGTCGTTCCCCGAGATGGTCATGGGGATGACTTGATTTTTCCGGTATCTGCCAGTATCCCTCCTAAACTGGTTGTCCGATGTGAAGCCTATGCTGATGCGTTTTATGAGGAACTCGTGGATAAAGCTGACAGAGTAAAATATCCGCGACATGCACTTAAGTTGAGAGCCCCGGGTCTTAACGACCGAGCGCACGATTCGGGTCGCGGGATGTGCATATATTGGAAGATGCCAAAATGCGGTTTTAAAGTAAGGGTGTCTAAGTTTGTACGCGAGATATTGCGGCATCTCGACGTAGCCCCTGCACAGTTAACCGCACCCGCGTGGTGTTATATCATGAGCTTCAAGTATTTGTTTGATATGATGCCCGAGTTAGGGTCATACTTCCCGAGTGTGGGGTTGTTCTTTCATTATTTCTCTGTTTTATATAATAATGAGAGCCACCTCGTAATTCGGAAGCGTTCTAATAGCATTGCGCTCTTTGACAAACTGTCAAAGGCGGATGATTGGAATCATGGTTGGGTATATCTCGAGAATCCCAACGAATTGAAGTGCTTCAATGAGGTACGAAAGATTTGGCGTCCTCTAAAAAAGGAAAGTTTGATCCCAAGTTCTCCCCCATCTCCGACGTCAGATGAATTAAAAGTTGTCAAAATTCTTGACCGTTACTTCACAAGTTAGTCTTTTTTGAATTTGTACCGATATATCTTTACATCGCATTTGTTCGTTTATCCCGTATTATCATGAATAAATTATTAATTCTTACGTACTTCTTATATCGCAGGACGTGATTTTATGGCACTGCCCTGGAAGGCCATCCGTCCAATTCCTGTCTTTGCTAATCCAGAGGACGACTTTGCTAAGAAGAAAGGGGTTCCGAACACCCCAAAGTCGGGTCCTTCCAAGGTTCAGAAGGCCCCGAAGTCAGTTCCTACCAGTACCACAGCAGTTCTCCCGAAGTTGTCTTCCAAATCTGTAGCTGCCACCAAGAGCACGAAGGACGGTGCTTCTGGTTCTTCCAAACTCGGGGGGTCTCAAAAGAGGAAAGAAACCTCTCCGCGTTTAACGAGGGCAGAGAAGGGGAAAGACGTTGCGGTAGAGGAACCTGAGCCAACGAAACAAAAGACTCAGTCTGAGATTGTTTTGCAGAAACCCGGGGAGGTTGCAAAGGAACCTTCTCAAGCCCGGGTCGACGCTGCTCAGGGGGAGTTAGATAAAATAATCGAAGACGCAGCAGGTGACGTGTGGGATCCCACAGAGGAGCATAAAGAATTCCTCGAGTCGCAAATTTCTGACCATGGGCGACAAACCGGGTTCGTGTGGGGGACCGAGATTTCTCAGGGCTTCCCGGACAGCATTTTGGCCCATCTTCCCGGGTATACACTTATGCAGGAAGAGGAAGATCATCCCGACATCCGCGCTGTGTATTCTCAAGAAACATTTAGGTTAACCACTACAAAGTATCAAAAGAAGTGGGCTGAAGAGCATCCCGAGCAGGTCGTGGACCACGTGTTGAGGTCACTGCATGATGCCGGAGTTTTCTATGGGTTCCTCAAAGACTCACTTGATAATGATAAGCGCGGTGCTCTTGCTATTACTGCTGATCAAGAGGCGCTCAACAAGACGATTCTGGAGAGGAACTATTGGTTGAAATTGGCGAAGGAGAAAGACAAGGAAAAGAGGGTAGCTTCTGGCCAAGCCGCCGTGAATTTGGCAAAATACGAGCTTGCGTGTATTACGGGCAGGAAGGCTGATGCCGAGCGTCAGGAGACTGAGAAAAAAGCAAAGCGTTATAAACGCTAAGCTGAAAAATATAAGGGTAAGGTCGAGGATCTTAAGTCCAAGCTCGAGGTCCGGACCAAGGAGGTGGAGGATGTGAGATCGGAAAATGTCTGACTAAAAGCCGAGATGCGGGATTTACAAAAGAAAACACTCAGCAGGTTTTTAGGCAGCAAAGCCTTCGCACAAGCCGTCCCTTATGCATGTAAGGACATGATGACGCAAACTGTTTATTGCTATCTTGGTGAACTGGCGAAGCATTACCCGTTTAAACCCCAGCATATGGGTTTTACCGAAGTAGAATCCGAGAAACTTGTTATCAAAGATCTCTCGGATTACGGCTGGGACGAAGAGAATGATGTGCTATTGAACCCGGATGGCACTCTGTTTAGCATGGAACTTGAACTCGAGAATCACCTACTTCGAGGATTGTCCATCCTTGGCCTAAAGATAAATGGCCTAAGCATCTCGATCTACCAGAAGATGTAGCTGAAGAGGAGACTGGAGACCTTCCTTCCGATACCTCCTCCGAAGGTGAAAAAGAGGACACCGAGGTGGAGAATGTCGAAGAGGGCAGTATCATTCGTCAGTGCGAGGAGCAAGAGAATGAAGCGGATATAAATCTTTTTAACTCTCCGCATGATGGAGGAAATGATGCTCCCGTGAAGCCGAATCCCCTACTCCTTGTAAGTAAAAAGTTCTATTACCACTATCACCGAGGTGTTTCATTCATGCTTAGCCTTACTATTCGTTTTGTTTTGTTTGTAGGAAGGATCATGTCAAGCATTGGATGCAACGTCGGCCTCAGTAAGATATTTGTACCCCCGAGATGTGGGGGTTTTAAAGTTGTTGTAATATGCACTATGTTTTTTTTTATTTGTGCCCCCGAGATGTGGGGGTTATAACAGAATTAAGTTGTAATACGGTATTTTGTACCCCCGGGATGTGGGGATTTGACAGAACATTTTAACGTAACTTGTTTCTTTTAATTGCATGTTTCTTTTAATTGCATGTTTCTTTTAATTGCATGTTTCTTTGCCCGAGTTGACTTCTTTTCTTTCAAATTTATCTCGGTTGCATGCTTTGACTCTCGTTGTAAACAAGACTCTCGTTGTAAAGAAGCAACATGTGCTTGATAATATATCCTTTTCCCCCTTTTTTTTTTCTTTATTCTTGACAAAAATGGTCAATATCGGCGGAAAGGAATGTCGGGAAAACGTATGCGTTACCCCAAAGGGTTTTCGATAAATGCTTCCGACTTAATAACAATGAAATCCATATTACTGGTTTAACATTCGTCGTCCCTTAGGACTACATTAATTTATGTTGTGTATCTCGGAAATATTAACCAAGACGCATTTCGTTGCCTTAAAAGATTTTCGTTCATATATCTCGGACCCCATAAAAAAAACACAATCATAAATAATATCATATATATATTGATAAAAGCTTAGAACCATACAAAAAGTTGTATCTTGGTCTAAGTAAAATACATGGAATGTAAACTGAACAAAAAAGGCTTATCTCGCCCGGAGCACATCGCGCTCTGTATGAGGCAGAACCCCTTTAACATTAAATTAAACAACGTACATTAAATGTAGAATTTCCGGAGATGGCAAGTGTTCCACGGGCGAGTAAGTATGAAACCGCTCGGGTCTTCTAATTCATAGGCGCCTTTACCTCGTGGGCGAATGACCTTGAAAGGGCCTTCCCATTGGGGAGCAAGTTTGCTGACATGTTTGCCTGTTGCTTCCACGGTTTTCAGTACTAAATCACCTGGTTGGAAAGCTCGAGGTACCACGTGTTTGTCAAATGCACGTTTAACTCGGCGTTGATATTCCATGGTGCGGATGCGGGCCTTTTTCCGACCTTCTGTGATGAGCTCGAGTTCAGCGGCACGTGCATCACGGTTCTCTTCAGTGGAATATGTCAAGGTGCGGAGAGATGGTTCCATTAGTTCGATTAGAGTAACTGCTTCCATCCCGAACACCAGAGAGTAAGGTGTTTGCTGTGTGGCCTCTCGAGGTGTCGTGCGGTAGGCCCATAGAATTCCGTCAAGAATGTCGGGCCAATTCTTTCTGTTAGCCGCGACTTTCTTTTTGAGACTGTCCAGGATAGTACGGTTGGTGACCTCGGCTAATCCATTGCTAGCAGGGTGGCTGACCGAGGTGAAGTTGTTCTGAATACCTAAGTTGGAAAGAAATGTCATGGTGCGGGCTGCATTGAACTGTGTTCCATTGTCCGATATGAGGGCATGCGGTATACCAAAACGGCAAATGATGTTCCGCCAGATGAACTTCTCTGCTGCTGCGGCAGTGATAGTTGCTAATGATTCGGCTTCAACCCATTTAGTGAAATATTCGATAGCTACGATAATCCAACGCCGCTGTCGGACAGCTTTGGGAAATGGCCCGACTATGTCTATTCCCCATAAGTCAAAAGGCCAAGCTCCTGAGATGGAGATCTGATCGTAGGCCGAGATGTTGCTCAACTTGCTATGGTATTGGCATCGCTCGCATTTCCGGACCAAGTTCGCCGCATCATGTTGCATGGTTGGCCAGTAAAAGCCGGCTCTGAGGACTCGTTTGGCAAGAGTTTTTGCTCCTTGGTGGCTTCCACAGATGCCCTCGTGTACCTCAGATAGCATTTTTAAGGCCGTCTCCTCATTGATCCATTTGAGCCAAGGTCGTACGTATCCCCGTTTATAAAGGTGATTGTTGAATATGGAGTACATGGGTGCGATCCTTTTCAAACGTCGGGCCTCCAAGTGATCTGAGGGCAGGACCCCTGTATTAAGGAAGTTCCACATCGGAGTGAACCATGACTCACCGGGTTCACTGATGGCGAGTACGGTTGTGGTATCGAGGTTGATGCTGGACTCCGGAACGTCCATAACAATCACGAGCCGGTCTTTGTCAAGGTTACCCGCAGCGCCAAGTTTGGACAAAGCATCAGCTTGGCAGTTTTTGTTGCGCGAGACATGTTGAATGTCAACCTCGTCAAAATGACTCTTGAGCAGATGAAACTGCTGTCGGTATTTGCGCAATTTTTCATCCATGACTCGGCATTCATCTTTGATTTGTTTGACTGCTAACTCGGAATCACTGCGAAGGTGAACCTCGCGGGCGCCCAATTCTTTGGCCAGTTTAAGGCCCGCTATCATGGCTTCATACTCCGCAGTATTGTTTGTTACCGGAAATTGAAAGTGGAGAACATAATTCAGGGTCTCCCCTTGTGGACCAGTGAGGGATACCCCGGCTCCAGCCCCTTGTAACGAAGAGGCACCATCGACATGTATTGTCCAACGTCCCTCAGACTCGGGAGGAACTCCGGAATACTCGGTGATGAAGTCGGCGAAGATCTGAGACTTCAGAGTATTTTGGGGGTGGAAAGAGACATCGAACTCGGATAATTCGAGCGCCCAAGCTAACAATCGCCCGGATGAGTCGAAATTTGCAAATGTCTTCTTGAGTGGAATCCCGGTGTAAACCTTTATGGAATGTGACTGAAAGTAAGGCCTCAACTTTCTTGCAGCTATGACGAGAGCATATGCTGCCTTTTCAATCTGGGAATACCTAGTTTCGGCATTCCGAAGTACATGCGATACGAAATAAATTGGCTTCAGATCCCGTCCCTCTTCCCGGACAAGGGCGGCACTTACTGCATGACCCGTTGTTGCCAAGTATAACACCAGAACGTCACCCGCGGTTGGTCTACTGAGACATGGTGGATTAGCGAGGTTGGCTTTGATTTTCTCGAAAGCCGCTGCTCACTCCTCTGTCCACTCGAACTTGGCTGATTTGCGCATAGCTTTAAAGAAAGGGAAGCAGACGTCCCCGGATCTCGCGATAAACCTGTTGAGAGCGGCCAACTTGCCTGTGAGAGATTGTAGCTCTTTAAGGTTCCGAGGTGGTTTCATGTCGAGGATAGCCCGTGATTTTGAAGGGTGAATCTCTATACCTCGCATAGATACAATGAAGCCAAGGAACTTTCCACCTGTAAGGCCGAAGAAACTTTTCTTTGGGTTGAGTTTCATGCTGGCTGAATTCAGTGTCGCAAAGGTTTCTCGGAGATCTCGGACATAGTCGAGGTCGGACATGCTCGTAACAAGCAGATCATCCACGTATGCCTCTACGTTTCGTCCAATTTGATCGTGGAACACAGTGTTGACCATTCGTTGGAACGTGGCTCCAGCATTGCGTAACCCGAAAGGCATGACCCGGTAGCAGTATAGCCCCGAGTTGGTGGTGAAGGCGGTCTTTTCCTCGTCATCTTGGTTCATCCGGATTTGATTGTATCCGGAGAACGCATCCATGAAGCTGAGGTAAGCATGTCCCGAGGTGGAGTCGACCAGTTGATCAATTTTGGCCAAAGGGAATGGATCCATGGGGCATGCCTTGTTGAGATCAGTATAATCGATACACATACGCCAGTCACCATTGGACTTCTTGACAAGCACGCGATTGGCTGTCCATTCAGGACATTCGACATTCCTGATAAAACCGGCATCGAGTAATTTCTCTACCTCGCGTTTCACGGCCTGCTGCCGTTCCTCCCCATATTACGCTTCCGCTGCCTAATTGGTTTTGAGCCCGGCTTAATATGTAGTCGGTGCTCGGCTATTGACCTCGGGATTCCTGGCATGTCGGCTGCGGTCCAAGCGAAGACGGATTGGTTTTCTCGTAGGAATTTGATTAGCTCATCTTTTGCCTACCCCTGGACTGCCTTTCCGATGTTGAGTGTTTTGCCACCACTCAAATCGAGTTGTTCGACTTCGTCTGCGGGTTCAAGGGAAGTTTTTGCCTCAGCTTTATCCACTGGATCTAGTGCAAGGTTGGTGTTTGGAGGTAAAAAGTTAGTACTTGAACGCAATCGCTGTTGGTTGGTTTTTGCGTCGGACTGATCAACCTGGTGGACAGAGCCTCCTTGACCTTGAACGGATGTCATGTAGCATTCACGCGCCACCTGCTGTTGGCCACTTTCTTCCTCTATCCCGTTATCAGTGTGAAACTTGATTTTCAGGTGGGAAGGGGAGATGATGGCGCCGATTTTGTTCAAAGTCCCTCTTCCAAGGATCGATTTGTACGCAGAAGGAGCATTAACTATGAGGAAATCCACCATGACTTCCGCTGTTCGGTGGGATGTGCCAAATGTCACTTTGAGTGGCATCATTCCCCGAGGTTGAAGGGCATCGCCCGTGAAGCCTATCAAAGGTGAGATGTGTTGTTGGAGGGCACGAGTGTTGAGGCCCATTTGCGTGAAGGTCGATAAATACAGGATGTCTGCTGAGCTTCCCGTATCGACTAACACTCTTTTAACCCGGTGAGTGTTGATTTTGAGATTCAGTACCACGGGATCATCGTGTGGGCTAGAAATCTCACCTAGGTCTTTCTCGGAGAAAGATATTGCTTCCTCAGGCCGAGGTCATTTTTTGTCGGTCGTGGTTTCAACCTGAAGAACAGTAGGGTACGGTTTTCGATTGTCGCGAGGTAAGATTTTTCGGATGGTACCGCGATGGCCACCACTGATTACATTAATGACATGATTGCTCTCCCGCTCCTGGCGCCTTGTCTCGGGACCATCCCGGGTTTGGGGACCGACCTCACCAACCCGAGGTCCCGTATAATCCTGCCTGTAAGGAATGGATTTCTTGAAAATCTTACCTTGGCCATTGTACTTTCTGAAGAACTTTTTGAAGAAGTCGGGGTTGATAAACTCGACCAGCTTACCCTCTCGGGCTAGTCTCTCCAGGATGTCTTTGAGTTGGAGGCATTCCGCGATGGAATGCCCATTGAATCCGTGGTACTCGCACTTCTTGGAGTAGTCTTTTACCGTAAAAATGCCTTCAGGCAATGGCGGAGGGAGGTCGAACATGCCTTCTATGATGTTGTACATCTCATGTCGCTTCTTGGTGAGAGGTGCATACCTCACGAAATGTTGCCGGTACCCATTAGTGCCGGATTTATGTTCCTGCTCGGTCGGTTGGTTTCTCTGAGGTTCTCTTTGGTTGCGAGATCTGTCCTGAGCGGGCTGTTTGTTTGTTGGGTGACGGGGAGATCGAGATCTAGGCCTCGTAGGGCTCCCGTTGTCATCCTCGGCACGGATGTAACCCTCCGCAAAGGTTACAAACTCCCTCAGAGTGGTCATCTTCTTCATGTGGGCTTCGTAGCGCAAGGTACCCGGACCCCCTTTGCGGAGTCCTTTCTTGATGGCGGCCAAGGCGAACTCTTCATTGAGGTTCTGAATTCGCCGAGATGCCTGTATGAAATGATTAACGAACGCACATGTTCTTTCACGCTGTCCCTGGACAATATCCAGAAGCATCTCGCATGTGGCTTGCAGCGGTTTGATAATCGTGTACCTCTCCAAGAATAATTTCGCGAAGTCCTCGAATTTGTTAATGGACCTCCGGGGTAGGGTCATGTACCAGTCCCACGCTTCTCCAGTTAAGCAAGTGGTGAAGACACGGCACATGATGGCATCTGTGGCTCCAAGAAGGCGGAGTCGCTCGAGGAACCCGTACACAAAGTTGTGCGGATCCTGTGTATCTCCACTACCCCGGAAGCTGGGAAGGGTTGTCGGATACTTGAAATCCGTCATTGATTGGCGGTAAATGTCTCTTGAAAGAGGGCCATCTTCAATCCCCATAGGCCGAGAGTAAGTGCCTGTCTTCTGGGATTCAAGCTCGGCTAGTTTAGCCGCAAGCCTTGTTTGGATCAGTTCTTCAACCTGAGCCATGTTAATACCTCGGGCAGGAGTAGGTGATCGTCGATTCCTTCTTCGGTCATCGCGGCGAGTTTTATCCCGACCTCGGGGTGGGCTTCGTTCGCGTTCCCTACGGGAGCGAGATTGTTCTCTGCGAGATGGTCTGGGCCCTCTGCCATGATTGGCTGATTCTCGCTCGTTGTTGTGGTGAACTTCGGGACCTCCGGCATGTGGCGGTCTCTCGGGATCAGGTCCCCTATTCTCGTCCTGTCCTTCCGGCAGTCTTCCTTCATCGGGGTGTAACCCTGTTGGCAGAACATTCTGGCCTCTGCGTGCGGACTGGACCTGTTGTCCTGATGGGGTGGGCGTATCTGTCTAGTTACCGGTTCGGACCTGTATGAATTCTTCGTCTAGATTTCTTGGGGAGACATTTGCCGGTCGACTGTGGACACGGTTTGCTGACAAAGGTCGTGGTACAGGCGCAGTGGGAGGCACAGTCTGGTTTACAGGTCACGGTGGCACTTGCTGAGAATATGGTGTTGGACCTGTCATGGGGTACATCCCGTGAGCGCCTCCCGGGCCCCATTGCCCGGATGGTGTGACATAAGGGTACTGGGGACCCGTTGGGGTGTAAGGCGTGTAAGCGGTCGCGCCGTAGTGATAAAACGGCGTTTGCTGAGTGTAGTATGGTATGTATGGTAACTGATAAGTACCAGTTAACGGGTTGTGCTCGATGTAGAGCGGCCTGGTCGTGTTTCCTCCGGTGAACGAAGGTCGAGTTGTGGACTTGGAGCCCGTGTGGCGAGGTTGCACCGGCTGGAGACCATGAGGCCGTATTTCCGAGCTGCTAGGCATTGCTCCAAGGGGTTGACTATGGGAAGGGTTTCCTGTCTCCGGGGTCACCAAAGGAGGTGGTGTGATGGTTACTCCTGGCAGGGTAGTTACCCCGGGTGGGGGTGGAATAGTTGTGTTTGGATGAGCCATCTAATTCTCTGAATTCGAGCTAGGCGTGGCCCCACGGTGGTTGATACGTCCTATCTCGGGAGATGAGGCCGTATGGAAAGTTGGGCTGAGTTGGATTCGCCCTGCCAAAGGATGGCAGGCCGAGGTGTGGACTGAGTTAGGAACTCGGGGTGGATTGTGAGAGATTCGGACTCTAACCTGTATGATCTCTCCCTTCGTTTCAAATTGCGTCCCCCGTTTCATGGGAGTCACTGCCTTATATAGTCCAGCCATAACTGCCATCTCGGGCGTTTATGGGGGACGTGGGCAGTTATGTCAACCGTTACTGGGACATGGGCATTAAGCTAGCCGTTTCTGGGACGTGGGCATTAAGCTAGCCGTTTCCACGGCTATCCCGTATGTCGGTTGGCATGAGCCTATTTTAGGGCTATATGATTTGAGGCCGCTGTATTGGGCCCCGGCTTAGTGAACTTTTGAGCTTTTCATATGACGTCGGGTTGGCCTCTTAGAGAGGTCCGAATCCCAGTCTTTTATGGCCCAGTTTAGAACAAGTAAAAGGGCCTGTGGAACATGGCCCTATCAGTGTCATCCACTATTGAATAAACAAATTGATTCCAAATTAGCTGTACAAGCTTATCTGATTCGTAAAAAAGTACCGAAATTACATAGACAATTCAATGTTTCGTTTCGACCATAAACTCTATATAAGTACCACAATCAACTCAATTACATGCAAGTCAATCAGACCACAATTTTTCATTCTTTCATAATGGAACTCAACATAAGATATGCTATCACTCTTCTCTTATTCATTATTCCCATAGCGTTATCACTAGAGAACAATGGCTTCCGTGTTGAGCTTAGCCATGTCGACTCGAAGGGCAATTTCACTCAAACTGAGCTCCTATACTGAGCTGCAGCCAGAACCATGCATCGGTTGTCTCGGTTCAAAGGCATGGAACGATTTTCTTCGGCAAATATCAGTAGTACCGTACGTGGCCTCAGCGAAGAAGGTGAATACTACATGGATTTGGCTATTGGAACCCCTCCTCTGCAGTACTCAGCAATTGTTGATACAGGCAGTGACCTTATATGGACCCAGTGCACCCCTTGCCGAAAATGTGTATCCCAACCAACACCAATATATAACCCTTCGAATTCTAGCACTGTTTCATCCATAGCGTGTAACAGCACACTATACCAGTACCTGTGTAGTGTTCAATACCCTCCTCCATTTTGTTTATGTTCATACAATTATACGTATGGTACGGGATGGACAAGTGGTACTCTTAAAAAAGAGACTTTCACTTTTGGTACCACTAAGTTGGTACGAGTGTTGAATGCTGTATTTGGGTGCAGTACATCTTCTAGCGATGATTTTACCGGTTCTGGGCTGGTTGGGTTAGTAGAGATCAATTATCCTTGCCTGCACAACTGAATGCTAGCATGTTTTCCTATTGTTTTACTTCATTCCTTGATACTAATAGCAGAAGCACACTATTTCTTGGACCTTTGTCTAAATTTAGTGGAACTGCTGTTAAATCAACTCCATTTGTTAAAAACCCTTCTAAGAGCCTATGAAACAATTTTACTATCTCTCATTACAAGGGATATCCCTTGGGACTACTAAGTTGTCAATCCAACCTTCCACATTAACCTTGCAATCAAATGGAACAGGTGGACTTATTATCGACTCAGGTACCATAATTACACACCTCAAAAACCAAGCATATCATGTTGTGCAAAATGCTATTAATTCAATAGTGAACCTGCACCGGGTAGATGGATCGAAAATTAATGGGCTCAACACATGCTACAATTTGCCACCTGGTTCTTCTCCGCCAACAATGCCTAATATGACGTTTCATTTTCAAGGTGCTGACATGGTGTTGCCAGTGGAGAATTACATGATCCTCGATCAGGAAAATAATTTATGGTGCCTCGCACTTTCTGGCACAGATAGTGTTTCAATATTGGGCAACTATCAACAACAAAACTTCCACATACTGTATGATGTCGGCAAAGAAGTTCTCTCTTTGCTCCTGCTCAGTGTGACAATTTATGAGGGCATGTTTGCTTGCTTATTATTAATTGTATGGGTATTTTGTTTTTATGTGATTGCATCTTTCTTAAGTTCAGTCCTTTGTTGAGTTTGATTTTATCTGTACTACTATGTACAGTATATGTTATTTGCATTTTGTTCGTATGTGATGGCCTCTTTGTTCTTATGTGTGCCTCTTTCTTAAGTTCAGTCATTAATTTGGTAATAAATTGGATTTTATTTGTAACAGTAGATGTTGTTTTTCTTATCTTTTTTTTAGATAACTTGAGGAGGTCAAGTCTTTGAATTTTAAATATCCATAAAGAATCATCCAGTTGAGGTCAAATATCCATAAAGAATCATCATGCAGTTGCTTTAACCACAAGAACAAGGACCGGTTCTCTACTCTTGTTAATTTAGTCATTGCAATGTATTGTACTTTTGTTAACTTTTGTTCGTAACGACTAATTTGATATCTAATTTGATTTCATGTTGTTACAAAATCTATCTACCAGTTATAAATAGTTCACAAACCAGTAAAGATGCGAATGACAATTTAATATTGAAATATCAATTTATAATTATATAAAGAATTGCATGAGAGTTTATTGAAGCTAATTAAACAGGGTGTGAAAATTAAAGGCTTAATTTCCCTTCAATGATATGCTCGCAGAAATGAAATTGATTTAAGTTGTAAGTGTCATTCAATCACAATTCAAGTCATTACTTTACTATCATAAGAGATCCTCCATCCAATCCTCCATCCGAGTTTCAAACCTGCAACCTCCCACACAGACAGCATTAATTATCTCTACCACTACGCCAAAGGTTGGTCCTCACTTTTTATGCATTTTACAACATTGGGTTACACGTACACGTACCTTTTTTACATCATAAAATTCCCAAATCCAGTCAGCTCCATATCACCGTATATTAACTCATCATTTTTTTTCCGAGTTTCGAACCTGCAACCTTCCACACAGAAAAAATTAATTATCTCTACCACTACGCCAAAAGTTGGTTCTCACTTTTTATGCATTTTACAACATTGAATTACACGTACACCTTTTTGACATCATTGAATTGCCAAATCCAGTCAGCTCCATATCACCGTATATTAACTCATCATTTTATTTTCTAGCAGCCATATATGCTCCCCTTTCTTTTTATAAAAAATACACTAGTTCTCCTTACTAAACTACTTGAACTAAACGAATTAAGCATAAAAAGGGAGAAACATAAGGCAAACCAATATAATGTCACTTGTGTAGTTGACATAATTACCTAATTAATTTTGTGAACTTAATGTACATTCGACGCCACTATTATTCTGATATATTTTCATGCTAAAAAATTTGAATCAGTGAATAATTACATCATAGAACCATGTCCAGCTCTACCATGCCAGTGTCGGTAAGTCGCTCCGACTGGACCTTTCGCACAATTGGTGCAACATCTGGCGACTCCTCGGACACCTCCGGTATTGAAGAAAGTGCTCGACCTGACAGGGAATAATATCCCCGGTAGTAGTAATCTTCAACGTAATGATCATAACTCCCAGCTGGCATACTATATCGCTTTAGCCGAAACACCTTGCCAAATAACTTGTTCAATAATTTCGACAGCCATAATCGTTTTTTTGCAGATGCACTGGCTAGCGGCGGTGAGGGCAGACTTGACAAATGCGGCATTGCGAGAGATCAGTTTGCAATTGCGGAATCGAGATAATGGCTGAACGATACGAATTCGAACGAATCGTAGATCAGTATGCTCTTGTAGTCCCATATAGGGTTAGGGTTTTTCTTTTGGGTACTATGGTTTGTATCTTTATCCATGTTGGATCAGGAAACAGGATTATAAATGGATGTAGGTAGGTTGTGATATGGATGAAGAACTGAGAAGGATATAGCTTTACAAATGGATGGATATGGCTCAAACAAATCTTAATTTTTAGAAAAAGAATCACAAGTTTCTCACCTTATACATTAAATACAGACAATTGGAAGATAGAATCAAAATTCAACATGGTTTTTGTGATGCATTAATTTTTGTGGTGCTTTGTATAACAATTTCAATCCTAGTTGAATGTAGCATTTTACTTAACAAATAAATTTCAGACATACAGAAAAAAAGAATTTGGCTTAATGATTACATACAGTAATACATATATTATGGGATCGACAAAGAGTTCGTTTTCAAAATTTACTTGTTGCAATGTAGCATTTTACTTTACAAATAAATTTCAGACATACAAAAAAAAATTGCATTATAGTTATTATTGCATTTTGTAGTTGCCTCGCAACCAACTGTATTTGCATTTCACATGATATGAACCCGCTACAGGAGTTACTACATCAATACACCAGAATGGACTTTAATTTGGTCAAAGGAAAGGGGTGGGGAAGCATTAAAAGTTACACTGCTTTTTGTTCATAAAAAGGTTCAAAAAAGGAAACATTAGCTAGTAACTTGCGAGTTGCGACAGAATCAGCTTGGCAAATTTCATTGGTTGACATAAATTTGTTTATAAATAGGATCTCTTGCTACCAGAATCAATGTAACATTTATGTGGCTTAATTATAACATTAATTGGTTATAATCTTGTCTAGTTGAGTTACTGGTAGCAGTGTAACTAAATGGAGTTTAACTATTTTTCTTTATTAATTTGCCACTGGTTACTGGTACTGTAAATTTTGCATCTAGGTTATATGAAACAACTTAAACTTCGATTTGATAGAATACGCCTTGATTTCATCTGTTTTCACAATCATTAATACTCAATGACAATGCAATTAATTATTTCAAAAATAAGAATGTAATGAACAAAGCCTTGATTAAGCTAATCATTTTTCATAAAACAATGAAATTATAGCTAATTTCTATGTATATTCCATCCTTTGGATTGGAACTGCACATAATATTAATTGTTATTATTTTCTTTGTATATAAATGGTTCAATTAAAAAAATGCGCCTTTAAGCCATGTGCCATTTTGGTTCAAAAAAACCACAAAACTTTACTTGAATGACTGTCCGCAGTTAATCCTATATATTAAAGTTCACATGGAATTGACTTATTTAACAAGATAAACTGAGAATTTACTTGAGGATTATCTGTGCACTAAATTTATGTCCCAACAAATTATAGATAAATTATATATACAAACTTCACTTCACATTATTGTGCAAAATCTAAATCGATCATCATTAAATAAATAAATAATGAATGCAGCATATTTATGCTTTCATTTTCACAGTATAAGTATTCAGGTTTCCGCTGAAAAAATACAAAGAATGCGTAGCTCCTAATAATCAATAAAACTAATATGCATATTGCAGTTTAAAAAAATAATGATAGATAAATGAGTTCCTTCGTTTTATTTTAAAGGAAGAATAAAATAATTTAACTCGCAATATTTGTTACTGAGAATGTTGATTAAAATTACTTTGTCAACAAAATTGAGAAAGATAAAGAATAGAAGAATTAATTGATACTCATGCTGTGCAACCTTTCATTGAAACCAAAAGGAGTGAGGGAAATAGAGAAACCATGGCCTATGGGCTTTAATGATAAAACAAAACCATATCCTCTGAGGCAAGTAGGTAACAGAATAATTCTGTTTAGATCTTTTGTTACCTTAGGTGATATGAATTCGTCGGAGGGAGAGGTAAAAAAATGACGCAATAGAATCTACTATTATGATAAATATTATAGACGTATAAATAATTAATCTGAACTATTTAACATAATTTTCATGATAAAATATACTTATAAATTAAGTTTTATATATTTTTACAATATTTTTACTATTTTTTTATAAATAAAAAATAATTTGATCTAAAGATGGACTATAAAAAACAGTGACTTTCTTTCCATCTAAAAAAATAGTTATAAATTGTAAAATTTGATCTCCAAATACAATTCTATATGGAAATCATGTTGAGCGGTTACGTAATATGCATGTAAGATTAGAGATCCATATCACGGGCATTCTATAATATGCATATCACAATAGCCTCACTCAATTTATAAAATAAATTTGTAATAAGATTTTCGATGAGTATTATCATGTGATTAAGGGTAACTAAGTTGCTATACTCATGTCTTATAAATAAATCAAGAAGCATCAAGAAGTATTTAAAATTAAATTTTCAAACTAAATTTTCGAATGTAGATAATATTGTAAATATAGGATTAAAAGGACCTAATACACATCTAGCTACATATAGATAGAAGCAAAAAGTAGTTCTAACTGGCGACAACTCTGACACATCACACATCAGACAAGGAAAACATTTCGTACCAGTCATCATACCTGATGGCTGATGCATGGTAGAAAGCATACGGATCCGTTGCGACACGTCTCTGTAAGAGCTACCGGTGCAACCAAATAACCATGTGGGATAATTTGCACATATTAATATAGAGTAGAACTAGGGTGAGCTGTGCTTACCAAGTCTTTTGGTGAGCACACTTCCAAAAACTGCATCTATAAAGTTCAAATAGTCGATTCGAACCTTCCAACGTGTTCTTCATATTAAAATGTGCTTGGAGACCAAATTTTACATTTTTTGGAAATTTTTTACTATTTTTTCAGAATTTTTGAAAATCAGTGTTTTTTGAATTTTTTTTTTATTTAATGAAAAGTTGTGATTTTCAAAAATTCTGAAAAAATAGTAAAAAATTTCCAAAAAATGTAAAATTTGGTCTCCAAGCACATTTTAATATGAAGAACACGTTGGAAGGTTCGAATCGACTATTTGAACTTTGTAAATGCGGTTTTTGAAGGTGTGCTCACCAAAAGACTTGGTGAGCACAGCTCACCCTAGTTCTACTCTATTAATATAATTTTGAGATGCAACCCCCACGATATAGACAAAAGCGAAGCTAGCGTTATAGAGGAGTATGCATTTGTCTGCTCCTGGAAATTTCTTTTTTTTAATCCGGTTATAATAATAAAGGGTTTGCCTACTTCTGAAAAACGGGTTTGTCTACCCCTGACCGGAACGAGATCCGGTGTTTGCCAAACCACTGCTCTTCCCCTGCTTGCCTCTCTATCTCTCTCCTCCTCTTCTCTCTCCCACGTGACTCTCTCTCTCTCTCTCTTCTCTTTTTTTTAGAGAGATACAGAGAGAAAGAGACGAGCAGCTCCCTGCTTTTCTATCAAGAAAAGCAGCGGATGCATATCCACCCCTGACCCGCTACTAAGTCACGATTTGAGGTTATTCTTTTCTGTTTAAGCCGAGTCACGATTTGAGGTTATTCTCTTCTGTTTAAGCCGATTCAGTCTTTTAATTTCATGGTGAATCGAAAGAATTTGGAGGAGAAAGGTAGGTGCGAGTCAGAGAGGGGAAGAAGAAGCTTTTATTTCATCAAAAAAAAAGAAAAAAAAAACTTTTAAAGCATTATTAATATAAAAACATATAGTGTACATGTGATGTACTGTATTGTTTTGAAAATATGGATTAATTCAAGTGGACCATGTCTGGTCGAATTTTTTTCTATGAGTTACCGGGCCCCACCTAAATTTATTATGTTCCGTTAATTTTCCATATTGAGATATCTTGGAAATTCTATATCGCATGTAGAATATTTTTATCCCTTGTTATTTCCAATGACAAATTTTTGAAATAAATTCCATTCGTCAGATGAAATGAACTTAGACCATCGAATGTTTTTGTTACTGTAGTGGAGCAATTCACTAATTAATTTATTAAATAATTTATATTAATACATGTTTCTTGCATGCACCTATAAAATAATAAGTAAGAAAAACTAACACATAATATAACAATTAACGTATTAAATAACTAATCAAGTCGTAAAACCCTACTTATTAGTTCTCAATGTTTATATTATGTTATATTAGTAAATTATTTAAATGTTAGAACTTGTCTTAACATTATTTTTGGACTAATTATTTTTCTACAATTTTTTTTGGAAATATCCGAGTTTTCGAGTTAACTCGTCTGATTCCTACCAATTCACTTGATTCTGATTCTAAAATCGATTCTATGGTCAACTAACCGATTCCGCTTCCGAATTTCGATTTTCAGAATCATGGTTATCATAGTAGATTTTTTTGTGTTTAACTGAGGCAATTCAAAAGTTCTAATGTGTATAGCTTTATGGGAATTCAATGCTGTAAAATAAATAAAAGCGAGACAAAATTAAGGTCTATTAATGTTTAATTTAAGAAACTTACATGGTTTTAAGTCCCTTTTCTTTTTTACCCCTTTATGTCAGGATTGGAACAGACTGTAACAAAGATGTGTAGTTTTGCGATGATTCTTTTTGGCATATTTCTTCTTCACAAAACCCAGAATATGTCTACCAATGGTACTATTTTTATTTTTACTACATTTGAAATGCTTGCTATTTCTTTGAATTGTGTCTTGAACCCGAACTCGAACCCGAACCCATCATTTTATTTAAACTCGAATCCGTCATTTTAATTGAACCCGAATCCGATTTTTGTCTACTCCTGACTCACATCCTAACTTCGCCACATACAAGGCAATAAATCTGTTGTTATAGCTTGAGAATAATAGGAACCTGTTATTCCGATCCAAACCGTTTAAACTTTTTCATACACGAATCTCAACGAAGTAATTTATGTGCAAATCTCACCGAAGATCAATGGTTGAGATCGAAATAACTGGTTCATGTTATTCTCAAGGAATAACAACAGATTTATTTCCCGATATACAATGAATTCGTATTACCTGAGATAACAGAATATTTCTGTTTGAATCTGGACCGTCTAATCAGAATCCACACGGCTATTAAAGCAGCCCCTGCGTTCTACCTCAGACCGGATTGGGCCGGATCCAAACAGGATTTTGTTACCTCACAGGATATGGATTCATATACAAGTGGGGTGGCGTTTATAATTGCATAATAGTTTTGTTTCTGTTGTTATAAATGAGCAGCCGTCTTGATTTGGATTACATAGTGTTCTCGATTCCTTGTATATACTTCTTTTAGTTATTTTGCTTGTATATTGTATTAGTTATAAGAGTGAGAGTATGGTACTTTGCAATGTAGATTCATATGAAAATATGCACAGAAACATATGTAATATATAAAAAGAAAAGGTTGAACTTTTATATTGAGATAAAACCTATTAAATTAAATACAATATCAAAATATGCCGAAAAAATTCAATAAAAAATCACATAATATAATAATTCAGTTTCATACATTAAATTAGATGACCTGACAATAATGATTTCATAAAAGCACAAATACATTAGTTTATATAGTCCAATAAAAATATAAATCATTAGATTGTACATGTCAACAGAGAAGAAAAATATATGTCAAACGAACAAAATATATATAATGTGACATAACTATTAAAATAGAAGTCAGACTACATAAACATTATTTCAATCTTAACACCCATAATATTCCTCAACGATTAAGTAGGCACCATATAATTTTTCATTACCTATATATTACAATCAATTAACACAGCCCAAATTGATACAATAGAACCAAGCACCCAGAAGCAAACTCAGCGCTTACCCAAGAAACCCTGAGCCAATTTCAAGTAGTCTCCAACCCCGGCACCCTCTGACTCGCCACCGGCCGAATGACCAGAATGCCCTCCTCCTTGGCTCTTCAAAAGTCCCTGTGCCAGCTTCATGTAATCCCCAATTCCACCTCCTGATCCTTCTTCCTCTTCCTCTTCTTCTTGGTGCATTTTAGTTTAGTCAGTAGCATAAGAATTCGGTCGAGCCGAAGTCTTGTGGCTTGTGTATTCTTCCTCTTCATCTTTGTATTCTTCTTCTTGGTGGTATTTTGTTTTTCCACTAGCATGAGAATTTGGTCGTGCCGAAGTCTTGTGGCTTGCGTACGCTTCCTCTTCATCTCCGTATTCTTCTTCTTTCTGGTATTTAGTTTTGCTACTAGCATAAGAATTTGGCCGTGCCGAAGTCTTGTGGCTTGTGTACTCTTCTTCTTCATTTCCGTATTCTTCTTCTTTCTGGTATTTAGTTTTGCCACTAGCATAAGAATTCGGTCGTGCCGAAGTCTTGTTGCTTGCGTAAGCTTCCTCTTCATATTCTTCTTCTTCTTGTTGGTACTTTTTGCCTGGCTTGTTACCGTGAGAAGGTGGCCGTGATGAAGGGGCGGAATACTGATGGAGGTACTCCTCAGCTTTCCCTATGTACTTGCCGAAGCTTTTCTCTTCGAGATGGCCTATCATTAGATATTAAGTTATGTTATGGAGTAGAAATAGATCAATATTGTGCACTATATTAAAATGGCTGATCTGAGTCGATAAATGTGATCTGCGTATTGAAATTTTATTAGAAACCAAATTTTATACTTTCTAGACTTTTTACTATCTTTTTAGTTGGGAAAAAATTCATTATTGTAGACCGGCTAACAGCAATAGTTTTATCTAAAAAGATAATAAAAAAATCTAAAATAAAAAAAATCCAACAATATTCCAATAAGTAGATCAAATTGAGGATATTAGATCGGCCATTTGAAATATCAAGATTTGTGCGAGATACAACGGTGTACGTTTACTTTGTGCAACACCCTAACACAACTCTTACATACTTGTCCCAATTAATATGTAATTAGACAATTTGTTGTATCTGTGTACTGATAGCAACCAAGGTAACTAAATTATAAACGGTTGAATTCACCTAAAGATTGAATAGACCAACAGCAATTGAATCACTCCTTTCAAAAATAAAATAAATAACAAGGATTGAACCACAAATTTAAGCTGAAAAAACATGATTTATACTAACTACTAAGAGTGGAATCTTTAGAAAATTATGAATCTATTCAATTGTCAATCTCTCACCTTTTTTTTCAAAAATATAACCAACAGGGGTGCCAAAGCAAACAAAAAGAAAGTATATAAAGGTATTTAATCCTCTCAGGCCTAAAACTGAAAGAATTTAATTTTATTTGGCTTAATTTTGTGCACATCGTGGGTAATAAGAGATAAACTTTTATCTCTTCATTTCTCACACACAACTTTAAAATCCAAACCCTTCTCGCAAAGCAGGCGAAAGGTAATTAAAAAAAACGCAAATGTTCTTCCAAGTGGCCAAATTATTTTGGTTTTCTTACCAGATTCGACCAATTCTGTAAACGAAAGAGCTGAATTACCATACTGAGAGGCGGCATGTAGGAGGTTGTCGGCAGCCGTTGCCGCCTCGGACTTGTTGACCTTCGTCGATTCATGCCTGAAGGTCGACATGACGGCGCCAGCAAGCACCTGAGCACTGGAGAAGAGATCGGTGGGAGAAGTGGCTTCATGTCTGAAGCCGCTTGAATTGGGTTTGTGGGGTTTGGTGTTGTGTGTGTAAGAGTCCATGGCTGAGTTAGAGGAACTGGATCTTTTCTTGTGTGGAGGCTTTGGAGAATACAAGGGGAGAGGAACCGAGTGTGGGATGTGATAGCTGGTGTTGAATTCAATGGAGATGGAGAAAAGGAGCGACAAAGGAGAGCGGATCCAGTGTAGTTGAGATGCTAATTCTCATTATCCTGTTTGCTGTTCCGTCTTCCTTACTGACAGAGAATAAATTAAAGTTTGGTGACATTTTTAACGGACAAGCTTCTTTAAAAAAAAATGGATAATTTTGTTAGAGTGAGGCAATGGTAACATGAATATTACGAATTGATTCGGGATACGAATTCATATTTTTATTTTTAAAGTTCAAACAGTAAAATCAAATCGTCAAATATGTTTTTTTTGTAAAATATACTTATACACTAAATTTTACATTTTTTTATAATTTATTTATTATCTTTTTAGATAGGTATAAAATCAGTAAGAGAACTGATAACAGTACCCGCGCTACAGTATCTGCACTGTAACTACCATAATTATCTGGGAGAACTACAGAAACTCTAGCACTGAATTTTTTTCTAAACTATGAATACATATGCAATGAAGTATTTATACCTATGACGTGAACAATTTTTACGTAAATAATTGTCTCCCCAACTAAATCTCCCAAACGTATCCGCACCATAAATATCTGTGGGGGACCATACACGTTTTTAGAGGTGGGTTTTTTTCTCTCCGTTCAATCTCGTCCATAATTCTGATAATCTGTGAGGAATTTTGTGAATCTAAAACCACGAACGTCTTCTACGCAATTTTCTCTTTCAAATGAGATCCATGATGACGTACTTTCGGGCTCATTGCCACACAAGTATTTATACCTCGGCGTGCAAGTATTTATTCCTATACTTGCAAATATTTTTTAATATGACACTAGATGATGTCTGAAAGTATTAATATCAAGTACTGTAAGTATTTATACCTCTGCACTAAAGTATTTATACCTATGTGGTCAACTATTTTTGTTAGAGGAAGGTTGACGTGGGGACGATTGGGTAAGGTTGATGCGGTGATACGAGGTTCCCACTACTTCAATAGAGGAATGTTGACATGGGGATGATTGGAGGACTGGAAAAGGGATGATGATAACAAAGTACGCATCAAAGTATTAATATCTTATTTTTCAAGTGTTAATATCTTATCTTCCAAGTATTTATATTTATGAAAGTTGACGTGGGACCGAGTGCTGAAACTGAGAAAGGGGACCATATAATTAGTGAAGATCATAGAGGAAAAGTGTTGTAGGAATTTTAGAATAATAATTAGTGGAGACCATATAATATTTTTTAGAATAATAATTAATGGGGACCATAGCACATAATTTTTCTAAATGGGTTGCGGAGAATTTGAGAGTACATAAGTGAGGGTACTCAAATAATTATTCTTTATTTTAAACAAATTAAGCTTCAGTAAATACAATTTGCTAATTTAATTTTTAATTGATTTATACAGTGATTATTTACAAGCAAAACCTTAGTATGAAATAATAATTAATAAGTATTGTTATGTTATTGTTTAATTCATTTTATTTAATAATGTTATAATAATAAGAATGATTGTATGAATTCTGAGATCTTTATGTTCAATTATTATTCAGTTATTCTTGAACTCAATATATCACGTGACAAAAAATTTAAAAAAAAAATTATGAGATCTGTATGTTTAAACTGGTCATATTCTCATAGAATGAATAGTTACTAGACCAAGTATCTAACATATTTGATCAAAATACCGGCAAGACACGGCCGCACAATATCAATATCCCTGATTTGTTTATAATAATCTCTTTTGTGGTGTTTAGTTGAGGTTTAAAGTTTAGGAGGTCTAAGTTGGTTATTCTTACTTATGCTGGTTTAAGTTATTTATGTTTGATTGAGGACTAAAGTTATACATGTTTTAAATATTTCTTGTTTGGTTAGATTTGGGTGGCTAAAAATATAATTTATTTTTATTTTGGGCGTCCACTAATGCAATAAGTTTCATGGAAAAATTGTGTAGGTCTTGTAACTCTTTTTTTTTACTTACCTTGCCCATTAATTTTTTTTTTGTTTACAAGTCACATAATTTTTTCAAGAAATAAGAAATAATGGAAAATTACTAATGCGAAAAAAACAAGAGTCGTATAATTACTATAAAAAAATTACAGAATTGTATAATTTCAAACATAAAAGAAAAAATTAATAGAAGGAATGTGAAATAACATAATTGCATAATTTCAAACAAGATTCAAATGCAATTGTCTAATAATTAATAACAATATTTTACAAGAGTTCATGTTAGGTTGAATTTTTTTTAATTTGTCTATGCTGAATGTAATCAAACTGGTCCAATGATCGTGTTTTTTTTAATTTGTCTATGTAAACGGAGTTCATGTTGGTCCATTGATCGTGCTTTTTTAATTTGTCTATATAAACTGAATTTCACGCCTTTTTAATTTGTTTATGCTAGATTCAAATACTTTTTATTTTTATTTTTTTAATATGTTTATTGTTAAAATGTGAAAATTAAGTGCTTTGGCTTTAAGGAAAGCTAATCTTGTAGAGTAATCGAGCTGGTTCATTGATAACTATTTTCATCAATCAAAGTCAAATAGAAATAAGTGAGAAGAGAAAAAAAAGTACCACAACTTTTATCAATTAAAAGACTCCAAGCATAAAGTTCGGCTTATTCCATCTTAGTCCGACTCAATTAAATAATGTTTGATACCTAAATTGAGGCCTAAACTCTTTATTCCATAGTTTAGGCCACAACCAAACATGACTTCTAGCTAATCAATCTCCAAATGTAGAAGTACAAGAAAAATGAAATGTCAAATTGTCAATTTTATCTTTCTTTATATCTTTTTACATCAAATTGCACAAATTCTAGATAACACAACACAAAATTACCTATAGCTAACGCATGTTACACACAAATGAAGATTAAAACAACAATCTCAACATTAAACCAGTGCAAAAACTGAAATGTTTGAATTTGAAAGCATCTTGAGATCATCGAGTATAAGAAATCAGCATCATTTCACAATAATTCAAAAACAACATTTCAAATCTCAAGCCAGTAAGATGATTGGTTATTGGTTAACTATGTTACTTCATCCAAGAAGTTCAACAGAGGAAACTTAAAAATAAACTTTTGAATCTTTAACTGAAATTTTCATTTATTTTATTTGTTCACAATGAGAACCGACTGTGTTTAAAAATGTTTTAAACGAGAACCGGCTTGACCCTTGGTCTTTCTAAAAAAATAAAAAATATTCTACACGAATAGGTATTAATAAATATGGAGTTGATTTTTATATATTCATAAGTAACAACAAAAATAAACAATACTGCCGATGGTTTACACGAGTAGGTATTAAATACGACCGAGCATCACAATTATGGAACTAGTACTAATTCGCCAAAATTACACATCATAAATTTGAAAAAAAAGATGTAATCCAACAAATTAATGGTGATCTAAGCACCAATTGCAATACTCAATGCAATTTACGAAAATTGAAATTTGTTATCCAATATTATAGAATACTACAGAGGGACTTTTGTAATCATTTATCTATACCACTTTTTATCACGTTCTCATAATAAATTAGAAAAGAGAACACAAATTGAATAAAAGAAAGTAACTAATTTTATTAATCTCATTAATTGAAATACAACGAAACAGTAAAGACCAAACTAAGAAATTCTTAAAATAGATCATATCCACTGAATTTGCATAACCAAACCATAGACAATTTCCTAAATATATCAACTAATTATCTCCTATCTACCATCCTTACTTTTCTAATCATCTCTAATAATATACGCCCACTAATAACTCAAACATTATCTCTATCAATCCATAATATGAATTATAATTAGGAACAATATTTTTTATTTCATTTTTTGTTCTTGT
Organism: Carex parvula; assembly: GCA_025461045.1. Lineage (NCBI taxonomy): Eukaryota > Viridiplantae > Streptophyta > Magnoliopsida > Poales > Cyperaceae > Carex > Carex parvula. Next base: position 74,139 of record JAJGRW010001143.1, on the reverse strand, counting down.
TTAATTTTCTCTGATCTCTTAAAAAGAATTTAAAAATTCAGAATTATTTATTATTAAATAGTATTTATACTATTTTTTAAGACTTAAAGATTTTTTTCGTTGTTGTCTTTCTTGTCCAACAAAACTACTATAAACTTTTATTTATTTTGAGACTTTAGTTTTGCTATTGAAATAAATCATCTTTTATAGTCATCGTTTCGTTTGTTTGTAAGTTTGTAACACCTTTTCTATTTATGAAATGACAAAAACGTGATAAAAACATGCATTCCAAATGATGACACTTCATGCAAACAATGAAGGAAATCATTTTTCTTTTATGAATTTGCAGCTGCAATACTATATTACTATTATCATTTGAATTTAATTATTTTTTAATCACATGCAAGTGTAAGTGAATATATTTAATTCATATAAATAAAATAAATTAAAAGAAGAAATTTTAGTGTCACCTTCAACTTTTGAGTGTTACAAATAACATTGTACCCTTCAAAACTAACAAACAAAATAATATAAATGTCAGTCTATATCCACCTTTAATCTGGTTTAGTGAGCATTTAGGGTTTATTCTTATTTTCAAAACTGATCACATATTAGGCTGTATTAGAAAACCAAATTTTCAAATTAAGCTGATGGAAGATCAGAATGTATATTATCAGCAGAAAATCTCACATTAGCCTAAGTATTAAGATTATAGTGGTTTCTTGATCTTTTCATTTAAAAGAAACCTCAAATTAACCAAAGTATTAAGAGTGATTTCTGCCAAAACTAGATTAAAAGAGAAAAAAAAGGTACAACAAATAAAATCATATGCACACAAACTGGAGTGAGGCTACGGTGCTATACATAGCACGGATTGGGTCCGTGCTACAGCTCAAAATTTAACTTTTCAAAATTCTAACGGTCGATCCGAACCATTTAACATGATTATAAAATGAATATGTACTTGCAAACCAAATTTTACATTTTTTCGAATTTTTTTACTATTTTTTTAGATAGGCTGTTTTTGGATGGTCCAGAATGTTCAGATCAAGTGATTTTAAAAAAAATAGTAAAAAAATTCGAAAAAATGTAAAATTTGGTTTGCAAGTACATATTCATTTTATAATCATGTTGAACGGTTCGGATCGACCGTTAGAATTTTGAAAAGTTAAATTTTGAGCCGTAGCACGGACCCAATCCGTGCTATGCATAGCACCGTAGCCTCACTCCACAAACTGTCACCAAGTGAATACAAAAAATTGTTAAAAGTATTGAGAGCATCTACATTCAAGCAACTCAAATGAGTTTCTAAATATCTGTTAACCACTTTTTAGAAATTAAGGTCTCTAAAATTCTTAACTCTCACATTTATGAAATTAATTTTAGACTTTCTATTAAGCCACATCAGCAACAAATTAAAAAGGAGAAATAATTTGAGCCAATCATTTGGTCAACATGGAGTTAATAAATATTTTTTTAATAAGAAACTTTACTGCATAGTTTCTAAATAATAAACTCTTCCACATTTCTGAAACTGAATTAGAAACTGTCATATCAGATTAGAAACTCTAATAATACCAGAGATGTAGATACTCTGATAGTTATATAGACAATAGAGAAAATAGAAGATGCTCGCACGATCGGGTTAAGAGAGGCAAGAGCCGCGCGAGAGGGCCAAGAGGGAGAGCGCCGGAATTTTTATTTATACCATTTTAAAAAAATAAATTAATAAAATAACCATCGTTTTTGGTCAATTCTAATTCTAGCACGGCCGCACCGGCATTCTGCGGACCCATTTGAGTGGGACCGCAGAATACCGGAGCGGACCCCCATATGGGGCCGCAGAATGGTTCTGCGGACCCCCTTTTTTTCCTTTTTCTTTTCTGTTGTTTTACCGAGGCACCCAGCGGTCAAAGCTCAAAATTAAAACAATTCTGCGGTCAAAGCTCAGAATTAAAAATTGTTTTCTAAATTTGATTTTTAGGGATCCGTGCAGTGAGGGTTGAAACTGAATTAAAAAAAAAAAAAAAAAAGGGGGTCCGCAGAACCATTCTGCGGCCCCATATGGGGGTCCGCTCCGGTATTCTGCGGCCCCGCTCAAATGGGTCCGCAGAATACCGGTGCGGCCGTGCTAGAATTAGAATTGACCAAAAACGATGGTTATTTTATTAATTTATTTTCTTAAAATGGTATAAATAAAAATAACGGTGGAGAGCGCGCACGACAGAGTGGGAGATCATCACATGGGCAATAGTTCTTAGAAGTTTTTGTTAAATCAAAGAGGTGATTAGAACTATATTATTTAGCAGATTAGAATAAAATATCCACAATATAACCGTACATTTCCTTGTATGCAATATGCAGATGCTCTGAACAGTATTTTAAGGAATAACAACTTACGGAAAAATAAACTCCAGCCTAATTAATTAAGGACATGTTTTCTAAACTATTTTAATAAGTATGGCAATAGAAGTAAATGGTTTAGACCAGTATTTTCAAAATTTGTCACACCTGAGAAACAATAACTAGTATGTTGCATATGAAACGATCATTAAATAAATTTTACAACAATCTTTCTACAATATCCTACAATTACAATATTTAGTATCCCTTCAAAACCAGTACTGGTATCAGTGGAGACGTTCACCATATGCGCACATCAGTGGAGATGTTCACCATAAGGGCCTATTCGGCGCCAACTTAGAAATGGGCATGGGCGTAGGATCAAAAAAATTTTGAACTAAATTTACTGTGCGCGTGGGAAAAAAAAAAATTCACTCTGAGTGAATTTTTTTTTTCCCACGGCAACAGGAGTGCGCCGAACAGGCCCTAAGTGTATAAGGATTATGTATATTCAGAAATTTCAGTGCTGTTATGTAGTTTCAATCACTAAGAATAAAAAAATAGACAATTCATAAATCATTCCAAAATAGTAGTCATTTTCAATCAATCAAGTTATGTAATTATTGTGTTATGTATATGATTCAACTTTTCAAATAACGTAGACAATTGGATATGCAAAATGTTGAAATGACAAATTTCACATTGTTTGATGATATATTTTTTTTAAAAGTTAAAATTTGAAATCAATTAAAACATACACTAAATTTCATTATAAAATTTATAAGTATAATATGTGAATAATATAGATCACGATTTCAATTTTTTTTTTTCTAAATCATTAGAATTTATCAAATGAAAAAATTATCAAGTAATTCCATCTATTATATATACTCTCTCATATATATACTAGGTACTAAATAGTCACGCTACAAACACAAACTGAACATAAAATACTTGGTGTACATTCAAGCGAGTAGCGGACATTTTTATTAATATCCAAAATTAATTATATCTAGTTTAGCTGAGTATTTTTAAAAATGTTCAAACCAGTCATTTTTTGGCCGGTCAGGAGGATTTTTTTTTTTTGAAATATTTGTTAGATTACTTCTTTTGATGTATAATTAGCATAATTATACTAAAATACGCTAAAATACTTAAAATTATGTTAAATTACGCTAAAATATGGTAAATTACGCTAAATTACGCTAAATTAGACCGATTTTGTGCCACCTTTCATATATCATAAAAAAAAAATCCAAAAATAGTTAAAATTGGTATTCTACAAGTTCATTATATAACCAATTTACTGAGCTACTTGGATCGAAAAATAGAAATGAAAATCTTAATCGGAAACTTCAACCCAAGTTTTGAGGCTCTTCCCTTTGTTTTTTGGCAATTTTGAATTTCAAAATACAGCAAAACGGTCACCAACGCATGCATCTTTTCGCAAGCTTTTTGAAAAATGGTTATTTGCTGAAATCGGACACTCGAGCTTCGTTTTATGGCCGTTTGAAGTTTCATCGTCGTTTTTCGCTTTCTCATTGAAGATATCGTATCTCTTAGCGTAATTTAATATAATTTTAAATAATTTAGCGTATTTAGTATAATTATGTTAATTATACATAAAAAGAAGTAACCTAACAAATATTAAAAAAAAACTCTCCTGACTAGCCAAAAAATGACCGGTCCAAATTTTTATCCACTCGGCCCAAAAATAACCGATTTGAGCATTTTTAAAAATACCCAGCTATTTTATAATTAATTTTGGATATTAATAAAAATGTCGGAGCGAGTAGCGACCTGTTCAAAACAAAAACAAAAAAGACAAATTTTCGCCTCCCCGGTTCAGCTTTAGCCACGTGTCCTACTTTCCACTCAGTAATTCCATCCCATGGTTAATTGCTGACTGTCCAAACGGACGGTGCAAACGATCCCACGAGACCCATCAACATCTAATCTCCGATTCCTCGGAAATTCCACACGCGTTCCAGTGCGGTCCAACGCTTTTTCACCGTCGGATCACCGACCACCCAGAAATAAACGAATTCGGTTCCCCTTAAATTTAACACACACAAAAATTGAATCCCCTAAAGTAACTTAAATTTTGTGTTTAGATATGTATCGTGCGATCTGCTCTAGCACGAGTATTGAAGGAGTAAGTACATTCCACCTTGGACCAGATTAGGCCGGATTCTGATCGGACGGATCCATATCTAAACTTAATTTGAGTTACTTTATGGGGTCGGGAATAGAATATGATTTGCTACGCTTCTAAGATGTCTGTCCCAAATTCCGGTGTTCCATGACCAGTTGAAGTTTGTGGTGCATTTTTTGGTGTACATTAGCGAAATTCAAAACTCTCCTGTTCTGTTTGACCTCCGGTATGTTGTTCCTCAACTATAGATTAATTTAGCGCTACCAATGATACCAACTTCCAATGTCCAATTAAACTCCTGCCTTGTTGCTTGTTGGCAGAATCACTTTCTGTTTAAAGAATCGATATTACTTTTTTGCTTTAAATGCTGATTGTACCTCGGGAACAACATAAGTGAAGTGTTTAGTACCACAACAAACTACAGGCTACCGTGCGCGCTTCGTCTCTCTTTTCCCCTTCCACTCTCAGGCGAGCTCTTCTCACTAAACCAGTAGTCACTGAATTCCCCTTCCCACTTCGATTTCTCAACTGCATCCCCTCCAGTTCTTCTTGCAGCCCACAGAACTTGAGGTTGATCTCGGCTTCTCCACCAATGGAAGCCAGGGCGCACCTCCTCCAGTGCGGCTGCGACCAACTTAAACCATCTCCGTTCTCCATTAACAAATCCAAAACAAAATCTTCTTTTTCGACCGTTCCTTCTTTTGCGAGGTTCAAGTCTAGGCGATCACGTGTTGTAGCTGTCGCCACTGAACCCAAATCAGTCCCCACTGTAAGAGACTATCTCAAATTCAATCTAATATAGTCCATTTTTTCTGAATTATAAATTTGTTGAAGGGAAATATTGGAAATGCAGAGGTTTGAAAATGTATCGGAGGAGATAAAGAGAGTAAGAAAACAAATGGAGGAGGATGAACAGCTTTCGAGTCTCATGCGGGGCCTTCGCGGTCAGAATCTCCGAGATTCGCAGTTCGCAGATGAGAACATTCAGCTCCGTCTTGTAGAGGTATGTTTTGACATTAGCGCACGTCTCTGCGTGGTTGAATTATATATGAATCACTTGAAATGGAAAAGGATATATGTGATAATTTTTTAAAAACTGAATCACCCTTAACTAAGCTTAGCCCGATAGAGTTTTCAGTGAACCTGATTTAAGTATAGTTTGGACCTAGTTGATGATTTAGCTTTACTGATGGTAAAAATAAGCTGAGATGTATACCAATTTGTATGGCCTATTTAATAAAATAATTATTTCGCTGCATGTTTTAGCTTTTCTTATTTCACTTTCTAGGTCGATGGGGTAAACACAAAAGATGCATTGCCATTGGTGTATGACCCAGATATAATATCAGCTTACTGGGGCAAGAAGCCCACAGCTGTTGCCACTCGAACTGTGCAACTTCTTTCTGTGGCTGGTGGTTTCTTATCCCACCTCATATCTGATTTGATCAACAAAAAAATCAAAGAGGTAAGTATATCACCATTCACCGCATCAAATTTTTTCTTAGTCACAATGTCTTATATTATTGCTATATGAAGTCACGTTTCGGTAATAATGCCATGACTTACAATGAAATAATCCACATCTAATACGAGATGCTTTGATCGTACACTCTGATCTGTCTGTCCATGATTACTGACATTCCATTTTTTTTTTTCAAATATGTTAACTCTGAAGATTTCAAGTTTGATTATGCAAAAGTGTAAGTTGATTTGCAGGTGATCGGTCTCCAATAACTTCACATGTGTAGTTTCTAGTACCCAATTTTGTATAATTACACATAATTGAAAAGTTTTTAAACTTCCAATAATTAGTATGTAAAACACTATTTGCATAATTTATAAATGAAAGGAGCAATTCTATTAGAAAAAATGTAAGTTGAATGGACAAATCAAAATGGAGCCAACAATATTTAAACTGGATCAGATTACTTCATGACTTGACTGTTATTATGTTTTTTTTGTCTTCATTATGTGTTCTCTGTTTTTGTAGAATGAGGTGGCAAGGGCAATTGAACTGAGGGAAATAGTGACATCCCTGGGCCCTGCATATATAAAACTAGGCCAAGCACTGAGCATCAGACCTGATATACTTTCTCCCGCTGCCATGACAGAGTTGCAAAAGTTATGTGATAAGGTCCCTTCTTTTCCTGATGATGTGGCAATGGATTTAATCAAAGAAGAGCTTGGTCGGCCCTGGCAGGAAATTTATTCCGAGCTGTCTCCCTCTCCCATTGCAGCTGGTAAAGCTCATTTCAGTCTTATGCTTTTGTGTGATTTCCATGCATGCCCCTGCAAAACCTCACAATATTGCACACATGCCTGTCAAAGTTTGACTATTGTGCCTAGTTGTAAAGTAGGAAAATACACACATTCATGGCCCTTATAAGTTCCGCTGAAGGGGCTCCAAATTAATCCTCCTACCTAATTGATTCTTTTTTATATATTAATTTATTTTCAGAAGAGTGTGACGAGTATATGATATTTCCTTTGTTCTAGAGGTGTTGTGTGTATATTACTAGTTAAGTATGATATATTTAGGTTTTTCTGGGGCACATGAAACTTTTTTCTTATTGTGGGTAACAATAGCATATAAAGCCTATATATATAGCTTATTAGGCCAGCACACGTTATTCCCAAAATGTGAGAGAAAAAATTGCATCAATTCTATACTAATGGACCAGACTGAACCAGCTAGCCAGTACTGGACTCATCTGGTACATTACTTGGCCATTTTGGAGACGGAAATATTTTCTTACTGTTTCTTGATTGGCAATTAACTTTAAGCCTCAGTCCAAGTCTATGCATAAGAACCTTTATTAAAGTAAAAAAAAGAGTCAAAAGAAATAAATTGAAGTTGGATATACTAGTGCCATTGAAACACTTTTCCTTGATGCCTTTTGATATGATTTAACTGAAACACTTTTCGCTGATGCTTTTTACTCTTATGCTATAATTGTAGCATCGTTGGGACAGGTGTACAAAGGCCGCTTGAAAGAAACAGGAGAATTAGTAGCCGTGAAAGTTCAAAGGCCTTTTGTACTTGAGACTGTCACTATAGATCTCTTCATCATTAGGAAATTAGGGTTAGTACTAAGGAGATTTCCACAGGTAAAGAGTAGTTGCATTTTTGTCAAAGCTTCACTTTTCTGAAGTTTAGATTTAGGTATATGTCTGTTAAGGATGAATACTGCCATCCCAACATTGTTGAATCCTTTATAATTGGAGCTACCTGTGTTGTACACAAAAACTTCAAATGATTAATCATTGAGGTTATTTCTGACTTAAGTTAGCTTCCCTTGGTGTGCTAGTCAATGCTTAAGTTCCATATGTCCTTTGATACCTTTCTTTTATATTTTTTCTCGATAACAATTAGAAATTGTAATCTCGTGTCCTAGATCTCAGTTGATGTGGTGGGGTTGGTGGATGAATGGGCCGCTCGCTTTTTTGAAGAACTTGATTATGTGAATGAGGGAGAGAATGGTACCCAGTTCGCTGAAATGATGAGGAAGGATCTTCCCCAGGTAAGCATGAGACTTTTTGTTTGTTTTTGTCATAAACGTTGTTCATATTAATGTTTTTGCTTTTTTTGCTTAATGCGAAATGGCTGGCTAGAAATTTCATTGTTCACTCTTCTAGCATCATGATCTGTATGTGCAAGTTTAAGTGCATACTACTGGTACCAGAAGGGATCGATTAACCTGCTTGTATGTACAAGCTGTCTAGTTGGTGATCTGTCACTCACCTATTATCTTGGTATCTTTTGTTTGCAATTCCAGGTTGTCGTACCAAAAACATATACCAAATACACATCAAGAAAAGTTCTCACCACAGGATGGGTTGAAGGAGAAAAGCTATCACAGAGCAAAGAAAGCGATGTTGGAGAACTCGTCAATGTAGGAGTGATTTGCTACTTAAAACAGGTTGGTTGAAAACTACGCATTTATTCTTTTATTAATATAACCTAAAGTCTGAACAGGAGCGTTATGAGACCAAACAATGGCCAAATTTATTGTGTACAGTGTAATCAGAATTGGTGTCTATATATACTAAGAGGTACTAAGTCAAACTGGGCAGTGTTGCAGCTTTTCATTCCTCTTACCTGCCAACTTAATGTGCACAAATAACACAGATTGATTTTTGCAAGAATCTAAAATTCTCACAAAACTTATTCAAAATTTCCACATTGGTATGACAGAAGTCCCTCAAAATTATAGCCACCATGTTGGTGCTTACAATTATTGGTATATTAACCCTGCTGTTGTACATAATATGTTATTTATCTTTTGCATCAGAAGCACTAGTTTTGTATGCAATTTACATTTTTATGTTTACAATATTACCACATATTTTGGATTACTTATTTAGTAAAAAAATTAAATCTTTGTAGTTGCTTGATACCGGCTTCTTTCATGCTGATCCGCATCCTGGTAACATGATTCGAACTCCTGATGGCAAGTTGGCCATACTTGATTTCGGTGTGTATTTATTTATCTTTTTCGCTTTTTAAACTCTGTATATATCTCTTTAGATTGTAAAAATGTGAATATGCACTTTGTAATTCATTCTCAATTGCCTCAATATGCACTTTATCGCTCAGAATAATGCAACTTTCATGAAGGATCGGTATCACGGTATTTTGTATCAATACTGCAACTGTCAGGTCAGGTATTGGTGCATATATTCTAGCCAGTACCCAGTAGGCCAGAATCATCCTTTTTGGATTCAATTACAATTTCTCTATTACCCCTTTTGTTTCCTCTTTTGTCTTCTTGTTATTTACATCTTCAGAAAACACAGTAATATTATGTATTTCCATGCAGGGCTCGTGACAAAACTTACTGACGATCAAAAGTACGGGATGATAGAAGCCATAGCACATCTAATCCACCGCGACTATGATGCAATTGTAAAAGATTTTGTCAAGCTTGGTTTCATTCCAGATGGGGTTAACCTCGATCCTATTTTACCCGTGTTAGCCAAGGTCTTTGATCAGGCTTTAGAAGGAGGTGGCGCCAAAAATATTAATTTCCAAGAATTGGCATCTGATCTTGCACAGATAACCTTTGACTATCCTTTTAGAATCCCTCCATATTTTGCCCTGATTATTCGAGCTATTGGCGTTTTAGAAGGTATTGCATTGGTCGGCAATTCTGATTTTGCTCTTGTCGATGAAGCTTATCCCTACATTGCACAGGTAAAGTATCTTTCCCAATTCTTGTTTAGATTGGAAATATTCCTAATTTCAGTTGTTATATCACCAAAAGGAAAGTGTGTATCACCAAAAGGAAAATGTTCCGGATGTCAAGGACTTCTATTTTCCCTTTATGTTTCCAGGAGTATATAGCCTAAAGCCCTAAAGGCATGATTCCTAACTAAAACATTTAACATTTAGTTAACAGTACTGTATAGTGCGCTGATGTAATCTTCTGTGCTTTGGTTCTTTAAATTTTGGTATTTGCACACTTTTTTTATTTTTTTTCTCTTTTTCTTTTCAATAGAGACTATTGACTGATGAATCACCTCGGTTAAGGAGTGCATTAAGATACACAATTTATGGAAAGTCTGGTGTGTTTGATGCTGAGAGATTTATTGATGTGATGCAAGCCTTTGAGAATTTTATTACGGCAGCAAAAAGTGGAGGTGGTGAAAATTTGAAAGGAAGCATGGCTGAACTCGGTGTTTTACAAAGTCAACCAGGTTCCTCTTTGGTGTCAGTGCTGCCATCTATGATCTCTGGACCAGAGCAACCAATCAAAACTCGAGCAGCGCTTGCATTTTTGTGTCTGATAAAGGAAATTTCTTCAGAGAGTTTATTCTTGATGAGGTATATTATTGGTTCTGTTATTCCAATAAAGTATCAAAAATGTTTTGCTGCGTTGCTAGATATTACTAATTGGTGAATACTATTACATGGTATTGAGTGTAGATAGTGAAGGCCATAGATGCGGTTTCAAGGGAACAATTGGTACAAGTTGCGACTGCTTTGGGTATAAGAAATCCGGTGCTGGTTTTCGGAATGGCTCCTGTAAGGACTACGGCCCTTCTACCAACAATTACTGAAGAAGACAAGGTCATTTTAAATAATGTGGAGAAGGTGGTTAAGTTTCTTATGGCCGGGACTTCAAATTTAAATTCTACATCTGACAGGGTAATTCTGCAAATCATTATTTAGTTTAATTTTGTTGTCGAACTGTTATTTTGTCACAAAGTTTGCATCTTCCATACTTGAACTGCATCATCTGTTGGGGCCAAATATTAAATATGTGCACATCAGTGGCATTTGTACAGACTCAATACAATGCATATGTTACTATTTTCTTAGTGCGCATATTTTTTTTCATTGGCAGGATATGAATGTGGCAAATATTATTCAAGAGCTTCTTCCAGTATTGCCGGGAATATCTGTAAAGGTGCTACCAGATATAATGAGCAGACTGTCTTCTCGCATATTCGCACGGATAATCCGAGAGGTTTTTTTGTAGATACTTATCATTCCTTGCAAAATTAGTCTGACTTCAATTTTGTTTGCCTTTCTTGCGCATGTATAGCATTAAGTAACATATTTCTTGTGTATAATGCCACCTCAAACTTTAGAAATAACTACCCATCATTCATCATGAAGTTACATTTCTGTTAAGCCATCAGCTGTTTGGGTACTTTGATGCTAGTGTAACCCACTTTGGCTTGGTTATATATTATTTCTTTTTTAAATATTTACTCTATTTCTCAAACTTTTGAGATGTCTATGCGACCAGTATTGGCATGTGCAGCACATATTTCAATCTTGAAATCTAGCAATGAAAAATATGATGCATCTAGACTTGAGCATCTTCCGTGTGATTTGGATTCAGTATGCATATTTTATTTGTTCCTTTTGTATAACCTTTCGTGTTAAGGTTTATAAATTGATATAGAGATTGTGGTGTATATATACACAAAGAGAGGTTTTTCTTTGTAATTTGCATCAAAATTAATTTCTAGGCAATTTCTATTTATACAAGTGTTAAATTGCTTTCTGCTGAAATGGAAAATTCCATAACATTAACTTGATACGTGGAAAATAAATATAACCTTTTGTTTTAATGCTTGTATATGGTTTGCAATTGTTGTGACCTTTTGGACGAGTTCAAAATGAGTCAAGCTCTAGAAATTGTTTTAGTGCTCCTTTTTATTTTTTTTGAAAAAGAAGTTTGACTTGATTTAAATGATAGTGTAAGTAATTAAAATGTCAAATTAATTCGTCATCATAGTATCTAAAACTTTTATAATATGATTGGGATCATTGTATTTGTATACTTGCAATAAGGTTGAATTGCAAGGTTTAATTTGTCGGGGAAAACAATTTCCTCATTTATTTATTTTCTTTCTTAACATCAATGGGTTCGTTAATTTTCCAACGTACCAAGCTATTGTATAAGTAATATTACTTTCAACTTTAGCACATATTTTTAAGTAATTTGAAGATCATGACAACGTTGCTAAGCAACAAGAACTTTATGTAGCACGCCACCCTATACATTGATCATGTATGTGAAAAGTGTTAAGTCAATATGCCATACAAAAAAAACATTAGTCAATCCAGCTCACACCTGCTCCTTCTGTTCCTGCTTTTCTCATCACCTCTCTAATATTAGCGGAAATATCCCACAAACCCACGCTTGCATATGCATTTGAAACTGTTATATAACCTGATACATTATCTCTAGAGAAAAATCCTTCACCAATTTGACCACCACCTCCATTCATCAATGGTGACTGGATCGACTGTTTCTTGGTTTCTATTTGGCCATTTCAAATAGTGTGGTAACATTGTTTGTTATCTTGGATTTTTTTTTAGGAGAAGAATTTGTGATAGTTTGGGTAATTATTAACTAATAGGCATCCCTTAGGGCTTAGGGGCTGTTTCAAATGGTGGAAAATTAGGGAAGGAGTATTTTTGGATTTTTCTTTCCTTGGGTCGTTAGACATTCAAATTTCTCAAGATAAAATAATTGATTTTACAAAGCAGTTATATTGCAGAAATAATAATTGATATCAACATTGTAAAATATATTTACGTTTGATTAAGAAACTAATTATAATCATGTGAAGACACATACATAAATCCCGAGATCTATAAAGTTTATAATCTGGTGAAAGATAATAAAAAAATTACAAAATAATTACTCTTGAGATTTTTTTTTTTATTGAAGCAATTACAATGTGCACAACTCAATCAATCAAGTTCAAAAATACTTCAAAATTTGAGACGCTGCGTCCCCGCTGTCAAGTCTATTTTTGAAATTTAGGAGCAAGACCGACATTTCATTCTTACTGAATTTGTTTGCTTAGCAATCAAAAAACCTGCTACTCCAACGAATGCCATTTCATTCTTACTGATTTTATTTATGTGCTGCAATTATAAGTTAATTCGAAACTCTTAGAATCCAATACTACCGGCTCCGTACTCTACATGTCATGACACATTTTATGTGACCAATTCATCACATTTATGTGACCGCTTGCTTAAATATATGCTTATTATCACCTCTTAATTTTTCGATGAAAATAAAATATAAAATTATTTACAAAAGATTCTCTCAAATATATATGTTCCATTTATACACATGTATTTGTTTAGGGTTGTAAAGTAGGATGTTAAAATAAATATCAGAGGAAATCAATTTAAATTTAAATCGAATTAAAAAAATTATTTTTTATTAAAATATATATTAGATGTAGGATAATATATGTATTATTAGCAACAAATCAGATAAATAATGCATATCTCGAGATATTAGACATTCCAAGCACACCATGACATTCTTTCTTCGACATCTTTTTATCGATATTCTAAGCACACTGTACGAATCGTCTGATGCGCTTGAGGGGCTAATAGAGTACTAAGAGGGATCTCCAGTCAAGATGAAATGGACACCACAACTGCAGCACTATCTCCAAACAACTAATGAAACTATCAAGTGTTGTTAGACTGTTAGAGGTTGTTAGACAGTTAGCAATTGTTTGTTAGATATTATGTTATGACATTTAACCAAAATTAGATTCAGATAATCAAATTAGATATAGGATTAAGCTTTCCTATAATTCTCTATAAATATTGTACTGTTATATAGAGCAATACAATACAAAGCATAAATATTATTTCTTCGTGATTGGATTATCGTCACTTACCTCAGCGATATATATAATTAGTTGTAATTATATATATCATCGCCTCTTCGATTGTCCGGTTTATAATGAGTTGTAATTATTAATTTAATCCCACGACGTCAGGTTAAAAGTAGTTTAATGTTTATACAGTATTTCCACCTAACTAAGCATGATCTGATCACATTCCGGATATATGAGGTGATGCATGAAGCCCTTTACAAATCAGAGCAACAAACCAGCAGTAACGTTGAAGTAGTTCATACGCGACATGCGTAACTTAGCCATCCCAAATTTTTTTTGTTTTTACATAAATTTATTTTAGACTCAAATCAAACAATTCTTCATAATCAAAATCATATTTTTAAAAGGGTAAGTTAGTCATTTTTATGCCTGTCTGTAAAATAGATTCTTGTAGTATATCTTTGTCGTTAAATTGAAATATAGTTGTTGGAATTAAAAGTAAGTTAGAATAGCTGATACTTGTTTGCATCGGGAAATATGATATCTTTCCTACGAGTTATACAATTATACAATTATACGATACAGTATACAGAAGGTAGTATTAAGCTCCGAGGTTAGAGCATGAGCATCTCAGGCTTTAATTGGTTTACATTGGGATTCGCACGCTGCTCGAATTAATCAAACGGATCAGATAAGTTGCACTTTTTTCCCACAGCGTGATCTGCGGAGCCATATGTATAACGGGAAATTGTGCTTAAAAAGGGTTAATAATAAACTGTACATTCACACGTATTCAACTTGTCGCAACCGATCAATCAAGAAGATCTATCAGCCTCCTGCTCCACCAACTGGAAGGTAAATGAATCGTCTGATCTGCTAATTTAATGCGGGTGGTCAGATTTTCCTTTTTCTCAATCTTTATGTTGCGAGCTATATGCTGCTAACCGCGTTGCAAGTGGTGGTTATCATAGATGGGTTTAATATAATGCTACTACACGAAGAGCTAAACTTTCATTGCCATAGAAAACACGAGCACATACTCTCTCCCATT
>JAJGRW010001143.1:0-52640 GCA_025461045.1 Carex parvula | reverse complement strand
AGAAAAACCTCTCTTTGTGTATATATACACCGCAATCTCTATATCAATTTATAAACCTTAACACCAAAAGGTTATACAAAAAGGAACAAATAAAATATGCACACTGAATCCAAATCACACGGAAGATGCTCAAGTCTAGATGCATCATATTTTTCATTGCTAGATTTCAAGATTGAAATATGTGCTGCACATGCCAATACTGGTCGCATAGACATCTCAAAAGTTTGAGAAATAGAGTAAATATTTAAAAAAGAAATAATATATAACCAAGCCAAAGTGGGTTACACTAGCATCAAAGTAACCAAAACAGCTGATGGCTTAACAGAAATGTAACTTCATGATGAATGATCTGTAGTTATTTCTAAAGTTTGGTGGCATTATACACAAGAAATATGTTACTTAATGCTATACATGCGCAAGAAAGGCAAACAAAAATTGAAGTCAGACTAATTTTGCAAGGAATGATAAGTATCTACAAAAAAACCTCTCGGATTATCCGTGCGAATATGCGAGAAGACAGTCTGCTCATTATATCTGGTAGCACCTTTACAGATATTCCCGGCAATACTGGAAGAAGCTCTTGAATAATATTTGCCACATTCATATCCTGCCAATGAAAAAAAATATGCGCACTAAGAAAATAGTAACATATGCATTGTATTGAGTCTGTACAAATGCCACTGATGTGCACATATTTAATATTTGGCCCCAACAGATGATGCAGTTCAAGTATGGAAGATGCAAACTTTTGTGACAAAATAACAGTTCGACAACAAAATTAAACTAAATAATGATTTGCAGAATTACCCTGTCAGATGTAGAATTTAAATTTGAAGTCCCGGCCATAAGAAACTTAACCACCTTCTCCACATTATTTAAAATGACCTTGTCTTCTTCAGTAATTGTTGGTAGAAGAGCCGTAGTCCTTACAGGAGCCATTCCGAAAACCAGCACCGGATTTCTTATACCCAAAGCAGTCGCAACTTGTACCAATTGTTCCCTTGAAACCGCATCTATGGCCTTCACTATCTACACTCAATACCATGTAATAGTATTCACCAATTAGTAATATCTAGCAACGCAGCAAAACATTTTTGATACTTTATTGGAATAACAGAACCAATAATATACCTCATCAAGAATAAACTCTCTGAAGAAATTTCCTTTATCAGACAACAAAAATGCAAGCGCTGCTCGAGTTTTGATTGGTTGCTCTGGTCCAGAGATCATAGATGGCAGCACGACACCAAAGAGGAACCTGGTTGACTTTGTAAAACACCGAGTTCAGCCATGCTTCCTTTCAAATTTTCACCACCTCCACTTTTTGCTGCCGTAATAAAATTCTCAAAGGCTTGCATCACATCAATAAATCTCTCAGCATCAACACACCAGACTTTCCATAAATTGTGTATCTTAATGCACTCCTTAACCGAGGTGATTCATCAGTCAATAGTCTCTATTGAAAAGAAAAGAGAAAAAAAAAAAAAAGTGTGCAAATACCAAAATTTAAAGAACCAAAGCACAGAAGATTACATCAGCGCACTATACAGTACTGTTAACTAAATGTTAAATGTTTTAGTTAGGAATCATGCCTTTAGGGCTTTAGGCTATATACTCCTGGAAACATAAAGGGAAAATAGAAGTCCTTGACATCCGGAACATTTTCCTTTTGGTGATACACACTTTCCTTTTGGTGATATAACAACTGAAATTAGGAATATTTCCAATCTAAACAAGAATTGGGAAAGATACTTTACCTGTGCAATGTAGGGATAAGCTTCATCGACAAGAGCAAAATCAGAATTGCCGACCAATGCAATACCTTCTAAAACGCCAATAGCTCGAATAATCAGGGCAAAATGGAGGGATTCTAAAAGGATAGTCAAAGGTTATCTGTGCAAGATCAGATGCCAATTCTTGGAAATTAATATTTTTGGCGCCACCTCCTTCTAAAGCCTGATCAAAGACCTTGGCTAACACGGGTAAAATAGGATCGAGGTTAACCCCATCTGGAATGAAACCAAGCTTGACAAAATCTTTTACAATTGCATCATAGTCGCGGTGGATTAGATGTGCTATGGCTTCTATCATCCCGTACTTTGATCGTCAGTAAGTTTTGTCACGAGCCCTGCATGGAAATACATAATATTACTGTGTTTTCTGAAGATGTAAATACAAGAAGACAAAGAGGAAACAAAAGGGGTATAGAGAAATTGTAATTGAATCCAAAAGGATGATTCTGGCCTACTGGGTACTGGCTAGAATATATGCACCAATACCTGACCTGACAGGTGCAGTATTGATACAAAATACCGTGTGATACCGATCCTTCATGAAAGTTGCATTATTCTGAGCGATAAAGTGCATATTGAGGCAATTGAGAATGAATTACAAAGTGCATATTCACATTTTTACAATCTAAAGAGATATATACAGAGTTTAAAAAGCGAAAAAGATAAATAAATACACACCGAAATCAAGTATGGCCAACTTGCCATCAGGAGTTCGAATCATGTTACCAGGATGCGGATCAGCATGAAAGAAGCCGGTATCAAGCAACTACAAAGATTTAATTTTTTTACTAAATAAGTAATCCAAAATATGTGGTAATATTGTAAACATAAAATGTAAATTGCATACAAAACTAGTGCTTCTGATGCAAAAGATAAATAACATATTATGTACAACAGCAGGGTTAATATACCAATAATTGTAAGCACCAACATGGTGGCTATAATTTTGAGGGACTTCTGTCATACCAATGTGGAAATTTTGAATAAGTTTTGTGAGAATTTTAGATTCTTGCAAAAATCAATCTGTGTTATTTGTGCACATTAAGTTGGCAGGTAAGAGGAATGAAAAGCTGCAACACTGCCCAGTTTGACTTAGTACCTCTTAGTATATATAGACACCAATTCTGATTACACTGTACACAATAAATTTGGCCATTGTTTGGTCTCATAACGCTCCTGTTCAGACTTTAGGTTATATTAATAAAAGAATAAATGCGTAGTTTTCAACCAACCTGTTTTAAGTAGCAAATCACTCCTACATTGACGAGTTCTCCAACATCGCTTTCTTTGCTCTGTGATAGCTTTTCTCCTTCAACCCATCCTGTGGTGAGAACTTTTCTTGATGTGTATTTGGTATATGTTTTTGGTACGACAACCTGGAATTGCAAACAAAAGATACCAAGATAATAGGTGAGTGACAGATCACCAACTAGACAGCTTGTACATACAAGCAGGTTAATCGATCCCTTCTGGTACCAGTAGTATGCACTTAAACTTGCACATACAGATCATGATGCTAGAAGAGTGAACAATGAAATTTCTAGCCAGCCATTTCGCATTAAGCAAAAAAAGCAAAAACATTAATATGAACAACGTTTATGACAAAAACAAACAAAAAGTCTCATGCTTACCTGGGGAAGATCCTTCCTCATCATTTCAGCGAACTGGGTACCATTCTCTCCCTCATTCACATAATCAAGTTCTTCAAAAAAGCGAGCGGCCCATTCATCCACCAACCCCACCACATCAACTGAGATCTAGGACACGAGATTACAATTTCTAATTGTTATCGAGAAAAAATATAAAAGAAAGGTATCAAAGGACATATGGAACTTAAGCATTGACTAGCACACCAAGGGAAGCTAACTTAAGTCAGAAATAACCTCAATGATTAATCATTTGAAGTTTTTGTGTACAACACAGGTAGCTCCAATTATAAAGGATTCAACAATGTTGGGATGGCAGTATTCATCCTTAACAGACATATACCTAAATCTAAACTTCAGAAAAGTGAAGCTTTGACAAAAATGCAACTACTCTTTACCTGTGGAAATCTCCTTAGTACTAACCCTAATTTCCTAATGATGAAGAGATCTATAGTGACAGTCTCAAGTACAAAAGGCCTTTGAACTTTCACGGCTACTAATTCTCCTGTTTCTTTCAAGCGGCCTTTGTACACCTGTCCCAACGATGCTACAATTATAGCATAAGAGTAAAAAGCATCAGCGAAAAGTGTTTCAGTTAAATCATATCAAAAGGCATCAAGGAAAAGTGTTTCAATGGCACTAGTATATCCAACTTCAATTTATTTCTTTTGACTCTTTTTTTTACTTTAATAAAGGTTCTTATGCATAGACTTGGACTGAGGCTTAAAGTTTGCCAATCAAGAAACAGTAAGAAAATATTTCCGTCTCCAAAATGGCCAAGTAATGTACCAGATGAGTCCAGTACTGGCTAGCTGGTTCAGTCTGGTCCATTAGTATAGAATTGATGCAATTTTTTCTCTCACATTTTGGGAATAACGTGTGCTGGCCTAATAAGCTATATATATAGGCTTTATATGCTATTGTTACCCACAATAAGAAAAAAGTTTCATGTGCCCCAGAAAAACCTAAATATATCATACTTAACTAGTAATATACACACAACACCTCTAGAACAAGGGAAATATCATATACTCGTCACACTCTTCTGAAAATAAATTAATATATAAAAAAGAATCAATTAGGTAGGAGGATTAATTTGGAGCCTCTTCAGCGGAACTTATAAGGGCCATGAATGTGTGTATTTTCCTACTTTACAACTAGGCACAATAGTCAAACTTTGACAGGCATGTGTGCAATATTGTGAGGTTTTGCAGGGGCATGCATGGAAATCACACAAAAGCATAAGACTGAAATGAGCTTTACCAGCTGCAATGGGAGAGGGAGACAGCTCGGAATAAATTTCCTGCCAGGGCCGACCAAGCTCTTCTTTGATTAAATCCATTGCCACATCATCAGGAAAAGAAGGGACCTTATCACATAACTTTTGCAACTCTGTCATGGCAGCGGGAGAAAGTATATCAGGTCTGATGCTCAGTGCTTGGCCTAGTTTTATATATGCAGGGCCCAGGGATGTCACTATTTCCCTCAGTTCAATTGCCCTTACCACCTCATTCTACAAAAACAGAGAACACATAATGAAGACAAAAAAAACATAATAACAGTCAAGTCATGAAGTAATCTGATCCAGTTTAAATATTGTTGGCTCCATTTTGATTTGTCCATTCAACTTACATTTTTTCTAATAGAATTGCTCCTTTCATTTATAAATTATGCAAATAGTGTTTTACATACTAATTATTGGAAGTTTAAAAACTTTTCAATTATGTGTAATTATACAAAATTGGGTACTAGAAACTACACATGTGAAGTTATTGGAGACCGATCACCTGCAAATCAACTTACACTTTTGCATAATCAAACTTGAAATCTTCAGAGTTAACATATTTGAAAAAAAAAAATGGAATGTCAGTAATCATGGACAGACAGATCAGAGTGTACGATCAAAGCATCTCGTATTAGATGTGGATTATTTCATTGTAAGTCATGGCATTATTACCGAAACGGAACTTCATATAGCAATAATATAAGACATTGTGACTAAGAAAAAATTTGATGCCGTGAATGGTGATATACTTACCTCTTTGATTTTTTTGTTGATCAAATCAGATATGAGGTGGGATAAGAAACCACCAGCCACAGAAAGAAGTTGCACAGTTCGAGTGGCAACAGCTGTGGGCTTCTTGCCCCAGTAAGCTGATATTATATCTGGGTCATACACCAATGGCAATGCATCTTTTGTGTTTACCCCATCGACCTAGAAAGTGAAATAAGAAAAGCTAAAACATGCAGCGAAATAATTATTTTATTAAATAGGCCATACAAATTGGTATACATCTCAGCTTATTTTTACCATCAGTAAAGCTAAATCATCAACTAGGTCCAAACTATACTTAAATCAGGTTCACTGAAAACTCTATCGGGCTAAGCTTAGTTAAGGGTGATTCAGTTTTTAAAAAATTATCACATATATCCTTTTCCATTTCAAGTGATTCATATATAATTCAACCACGCAGAGACGTGCGCTAATGTCAAAACATACCTCTACAAGACGGAGCTGAATGTTCTCATCTGCGAACTGCGAATCTCGGAGATTCTGACCGCGAAGGCCCCGCATGAGACTCGAAAGCTGTTCATCCTCCTCCATTTGTTTTCTTACTCTCTTTATCTCCTCCGATACATTTTCAAACCTCTGCATTTCCAATATTTCCCTTCAACAAATTTATAATTCAGAAAAAATGGACTATATTAGATTGAATTTGAGATAGTCTCTTACAGTGGGGACTGATTTGGGTTCAGTGGCGACAGCTACAACACGTGATCGCCTAGACTTGAACCTCGCAAAAGAAGGAACGGTCGAAAAAGAAGATTTTGTTTTGGATTTGTTAATGGAGAACGGAGATGGTTTAAGTTGGTCGCAGCCGCACTGGAGGAGGTGCGCCCTGGCTTCCATTGGTGGAGAAGCCGAGATCAACCTCAAGTTCTGTGGGCTGCAAGAAGAACTGGAGGGGATGCAGTTGAGAAATCGAAGTGGGAAGGGGAATTCAGTGACTACTGGTTTAGTGAGAAGAGCTCGCCTGAGAGTGGAAGGGGAAAAGAGAGACGAAGCGCGCACGGTAGCCTGTAGTTTGTTGTGGTACTAAACACTTCACTTATGTTGTTCCCGAGGTACAATCAGCATTTAAAGCAAAAAAGTAATATCGATTCTTTAAACAGAAAGTGATTCTGCCAACAAGCAACAAGGCAGGAGTTTAATTGGACATTGGAAGTTGGTATCATTGGTAGCGCTAAATTAATCTATAGTTGAGGAACAACATACCGGAGGTCAAACAGAACAGGAGAGTTTTGAATTTCGCTAATGTACACCAAAAAATGCACCACAAACTTCAACTGGTCATGGAACACCGGAATTTGGGACAGACATCTTAGAAGCGTAGCAAATCATATTCTATTCCCGACCCCATAAAGTAACTCAAATTAAGTTTAGATATGGATCCGTCCGATCAGAATCCGGCCTAATCTGGTCCAAGGTGGAATGTACTTACTCCTTCAATACTCGTGCTAGAGCAGATCGCACGATACATATCTAAACACAAAATTTAAGTTACTTTAGGGGATTCAATTTTTGTGTGTGTTAAATTTAAGGGGAACCGAATTCGTTTATTTCTGGGTGGTCGGTGATCCGACGGTGAAAAAGCGTTGGACCGCACTGGAACGCGTGTGGAATTTCCGAGGAATCGGAGATTAGATGTTGATGGGTCTCGTGGGATCGTTTGCACCGTCCGTTTGCACAGTCAGCAATTAACCATGGGATGGAATTACTGAGTGGAAAGTAGGACACGTGGCTAAAGCTGAACCGGGGAGGCGAAAATTTGTCATTTTTGTTTTTCTTTTGAACAGGTCGCTACTCGCTCCGACATTTTTATTAATATCCAAAATTAATTATAAAATAGCTGGATATTTTTAAAAATGCTCAAATCGGTTATTTTTTGGCCGGTTGGATTAAAAATTTGGACCGGTTATTTTTTGGCCGGTCAAGAGTTTTTTTTTTAAATATTTGTTATATTACTTCTTTTTATGTATAATTAGCATAATTATACTAAAATACGCTAAATTACTTGAAATTATGTTAAATTACGTTAAAAAAGGTAAATTGTGTTAAATTAAGCTAAATTACACTAAATTACGTTAAATTACGCTAGATTATGCTAAATTACGCTAAATTAGACTTATTTGTGCCATCTTTCATAAATCATAAAAAAAGTAAATAAAATCCAAAAATAGTTAAAATTGGTATTCTACAAGTTCATTATATAACCAATTTACTGAGCTACTTAGATCGAAAAATAGAAATGAAAATCTTAATCAGAAACTTCAACCCAAGTTTTGAGGCTCTTCCCTTTGTTTTTGGCAATTTTGAATTTCGAAATATAGCAAAGCGGTCACCAACACATACATCTTTTTGCAAGCTTTTCAAAAAATGGTTATTTGCTGAAGTCGGACACTCGAGCTCCGTTTATGGCCGTTTGAAGTTTCGTCATCATTTTTCGCTTTCTCATTGAAGATATCGTCTCTCTTAGCGTAATTTAACATAATTTCAAGTAATTTAGCGTATTTTAGTATAATTATGCTAATTATACATCAAAAGAAGTAATCTAACAAACATTTAAAAAAAAAAAAAAACTCCTAACCGGCCAAAAAATAGCCGGGTTGGACATTTTTAAAAATACCCAGCTTAGCTGGGTATAATTAATATTTCGTTATTAATTTTGGATATTAATAAAAATGTCCGCTACTCGCTTGAATGTACACCAAGTATTTTATGTTCAGTTTGTATTTGTAGCGTGACTATTTAGTACCTAGTATATATATGAGAGAGTATATATAATAGAGGGAATTAATTGATAAATTTTTCATTTGATAAATTCTAATGATTAAAAAAAATTTGAAATCCTGATCTATATTATTCACATATTATACTTATAAATTTTATAATGAAATTTGGTGTATGTTTAATTGATTTCAAATTTTAACTTTTAAAAAAAAATATCATCAAACAATGTGAAATTTGTCATTTCAAGATTTTGCATATCCAATTGTCTACGTTATTTGAAAAGTTGAATCATATACATAACACAATAATTACATAACTTGATTGATTGAAAATGACTATTATTTTGGAATGATTTATGAATTGTCTATTTTTTTTATTCTTAGTGATTGAAACTACATAACAGCACTGAAATTTCTGAATATACAGAATCCTTATACACTTAGGGCCTGTTCGGCGCACTCCTGTTGCCGTGGGAAAAAAAAAATTCACTCAGAGTGAATTTTTTTTTTCCCACGCGCACAGTAAATTTAGTTCAAATTTTTTTTGATCCTACGCCCATGCCCATTTCTGAGTTGGCGCCGAATAGGCCCTTATGGTGAACATCTCCACTGATGTGCGCATATGGTGAACGTCTCCACTGATACCAGTACTGGTTTTGAAGGGATACTAAATATTGTAATTGTAGGATATTGTAGAAAGATTGTTGTAAAATTTATTTAATGATCGTTTCATATGCAACATACTAGTTATTGTTTCTTAGGTGTGACATATTTTGAAAATACTGGTCTAAACCATTTACTTCTATTGCCATACCTATTAAAATGGTTTAGAAAACATGTCCTTAATTAATTAGGCTGGAGTTTATTTTTCCGTAAGTTGTTATTCCTTAAAATACTGTTCAGAGCATCTGCATATTGCATACAAGGAAATGTACGGTTATATTGTGGATATTTTATTCTAATCTGCTAAATAATATAGTTCTAATCACCTCTTTGATTTAACAAAAACTTCTAAGAACTATTGCCCATGTGATGATCTCCCTCTCTGTCGTGCGCGCTCTCCCTCTTGGCCCTCTCTCGCGGCTCTTGCCTCTCTTAACCCGATCGTGCGAGCATCTTCTATTTTCTCTATTGTCTATATATATATCTATCAGAGCATCTACATCTCTAGTATTATTAGAGTTTCTAACATGATATGACAGTTTCTAATTTAGTTTCAGAAATGTGAGAGAGTTTCTTATTTAGAAACTATGCAGTAAAAGAAACTGTTTATAAATTTCATGTTGGCCAAATGATTGGCTCAAATTATTTGTCATTTTTAATTTATTGCTGACGTGGCTTAATAGAAAGTCTAAAATTAGTTTCATGAATGTGAGAGTTAGAAATTTTAGAGATCTTAATTTTTAAAAGTAGTTAACAGTTATTTAAAAACTCATTTGAATTGCTTGAATGTAAATGCTCTTAATACTTTTAACTATTTTTTGTATTCACTTGGTGACAGTTTGTGTGCATATGATTTTATTTGTTATACCTTTTTTTTCTCTTTTAATCTATTTTTGGCAGAAATCACTCTTGATATTTGGTTAATTTGAGGTTTCTTTTAAATGAAAGATCAAGAAACCACTAAAATCTTATACTTAGGTTAATGTGAGATTTTCTGCTGATAATATACATTCTGATCTTCCATCAGCTTAATTTGAAAAATTGGTTTTCTAATACAGCCTAATATGTGATCAGTTTTGAAAATAAGAATAAACCCTAAATGCTCACTAAACCAGATTAAAGGTGGATATAGACTGACATTTATATTATTTTGTTTGTTAGTTTTGAAGGGTACAATGTTATTTGTAACACTCAAAAGTTGAAGGTGACACTAAAATTTCTTCTTTTAATTTATTTTATTTATATGAATTAAATATATTCACTTACACTTGCATGTGATTAAAAAATAATTAAATTTCAAATGATAATAGTAATATAGTATTGCAGCTGCAAATTCATAAAAGAAAAATTATTTCCTTCATTGTTTGCATGAAGTGTCATCATTTGGAATGCATGTTTTTATCACGTTTTTGTCATTTCATAAATAGAAAAGGTGTTACAAACTTACAAACAAACGAAACGATGACTATAAAAGATGATTTATTTCAATAGCAAAACTAAAGTCTCCAAATAAATAAAAGTTTATAGTAGTTTTGTTGGACAAGAAAGACAACAACGAAAAAATTCTTTAAGTCTTCAAAAATAGTTTAAATACTATTTAATAATAAATAATTCTGAATTTTTAAATTATTTTTAAGAGATCAGAGAAAATTAAACACGAACAAAAAATGAAATAAAAAATATTGTTCCTAATTATAATTCATATTATGGATTGATAGAGATAATATTTGAGTTATTAGTGGACGTATATTGTTAGAGATGATTAAAAAAATAAGAATAGATGGTAGGAGATAATTAGTTGATATATTTAGGAAATAGTCTATGGTTTGATTCGGATATGATCTATTGTTAAGAATTTCTTAGTTTGGTCTTTTACTGTTTCGCTGTAATGAGATTAATAAAATTAGTTATTTTATTTTATTCAATTTGTGTTCTCTTTTCTAATTTATTATGAGAACGTGATAAAGTGGTATAGATAAATGATTACAAAAGTCTGTAGTATCTATAATACTATATAACAATTTTCAATTTTCGTAAATTGCATCGAGTATTGCAATTGGTGCTTAGATCACCATTAATTTGTTAGATTACATTTTTTTTTTTCAAATTATGATGTGTAATTTTGGCGCATTAAGTACTAGTCCCATAATTGTGATGCTAACATCGGTAGTATTGTTTATTTTTGTTGTTACTTGTGAATATATAAAAATCAACTCCATATTTATTAATACCTATTCGTGTAGAATATTTTTTATTTTTTTAGAAAGACCAAGGGTCAAGCCGGTTCTCGTTTAAAACATTTTTAAACACAGTCGGTTCTCATTGTGAACAAATAAAATAAATGAAAATTTCAGTTAAAGATTCAAAAGTTTATTTTTAAGTTTCCTCTGTTGAACTTCTTGGATGAAGTAACATAGTTAACCAATAACCAATCATCTTACTGGCTTGAGATTTGAAATGTTGTTTTTGAATTATTGTGAAATGATGCTGATTTCTTATACTCGATGATCTCAAGATGCTTTCAAATTCAAACATTTCAGTTTTTGCACTGGTTTAATGTTGAGATTGTTGTTTTAATCTTCATTTTGTGTGTAACATGCGTTAGCTATAGGTAATTTTGTGTTGTGTTATTCTAGAATTTGTGCAATTTGATGTAAAAAGATATAAAGAAAGATAAAATTGACAATTTGACATTTCATTTTCTTGTACTTCTACATTTGGGGATTGATTAGCTAGAAGTCATGTTTGGTTGTGGCCTAAACCATGAATAAAGAGTTTAGTCCTCAGTTTAGGTATCAAACATTATTTAATTGAGCTGGACTAAGATGGAATAAGCCGAACTTTATGCTTGGAGTCTTTTAATTGATAAAAGTTGTGGTATTTTTTTTTTTCTCTTCTCACATATTTCTATTTGGCTTTGATTGATGAAAATTGTTATCAATGAACCAACTTGATTACTCTAGAAGATTAGCTTTCCTTAAAGCCAAAACACTTAATTTTCACATTTTAACAATAAACATATTAAAAAAATAAAAATAAAAAGGTCTTTGAATCTAGCATAAACAAATTAAAAAAGCATGAAATTCAGTTTATATAGACAAATTAAAAAGACGCGATCAATGGACCAACATGAACTCCTGTTTACATAGACAAATTAAAAAACACGATCATTGGACCAGTTTGATTACATTCAGCATAGACAAATTAAAAAAAATTTGACCTAACATGAATTCTTGTAAGATATTGTTATTAATTATTATACAATTGCATTTGAATCTTGTTTGAAATTATGCAATTATGTTATTTCACATTCCTTCTATTAATTTTTTCTTTTATGTTTGAAATTATACAACTCTGTAATTTTTTTTATAGTAATTATACAACTCTTGTTTTTTTCGCATTAGTAATTTTCCATCATTTCTTATTTCTTGCAAAATTATGTGACTTGTAAACAAAAAAAATAAAATAAATAATGGGCAAGGTAAGTAAAAAAAAAAGTTACAAGACCTACACAATTTTTCCATAAAACTTATTGCATTAGTGGACGTCCAAAATAAAAAAATAAAAATAAATCATACTTTAAGCAACCCAAATCTAACCAAACAAGAAATATCTAAAACTTGTTATAACTTTAGACCTCAATCAAACATAAATAACTTAAACCAGTCTAAGTAAGAATAACCAACTTAGGTCTCCTAAACTTTAAATCCTCAACTAAACACCACAAAAGAGATTATTGTAACACAAATCAGGGATATTGATATTGTGCCGCCGTATCTTGCCGGTATTTTGATCAAATATTGTAGATACTTGGTCTAGTAACTATGCATTCTACGAGAATATGACCAGTTTAAACATAAAGATCTCAGAATTTTTTTTTTTAGATTTTTTGTCACGTGATATATTGAGTTCTAGAATAACTAAATAATAATTGAACATAAAGATCTCAGAATTCATACAATCATTCTTATTATTATAACATTATTAAATAAAATGAATTAAACAATAACATAACAATACTTATTAATTATTATTTCATACTAAGGTTTTGCTTGTAAATAATCACTGTATAAATCAATTAAAAATTAAATTAGCAAATTGTATTTACTGAAGCTTAATTTGTTTAAAATAAAGAATAATTATTTGAGTACCCTCACTTATGTACTCTCAAATTCTCCGCAACCCATTTAGAAAAATTATGTGCTATGGTCTCCACTAATTATTATTCTAAAAAAATATTATATGGTCTCCACTAATTATTATTCTAAAATTCCTACAACACTTTTCCTCTATGATCTTCACTAATTATATGGTCCCCTTTCTCAGTTTCAGCACTCGTTCCCACGTCAACTTTCATAAATATAAATACTTGGAAGATAAGATATTAACACTTGAAAAATAAGATATTAATACTTTGATGCGTACCTTGTTATCATCATCCCTTTTCCAGTCCTCCAATCATCCCCATGTCAACATTCCTCTATTGAAGTAGTGGGAACCTCGTATCACCGCATCAACCTTACCCAATCGTCCCCACGTCAACCTTCCTCTAACAAAAATAGTTGACCACATAGGTATAAATACTTTAGTGCAGAGGTATAAATACTTACAGTACTTGATATTAATACTTTCAGACATCATCTAGTGTCATATTAAAAAATATTTGCAAGTATAGGAATAAATACTTGCACGCCGAGGTATAAATACTTGTGTGGCAATGAGCCCGAAAGTACGTCATCATGGATCTCATTTGAAAAAGAAAATTGCGTAGAAGACGTTCGTGGTTTTAGATTCACAAAATTCCTCACAGATTATCAGAATTATGGACGAGATTGAACGGAGAGAAAAAAATCCACCTCTAAAAACGTGTATGGTCCCCCACAGATATTTATGGTGCGGATACGTTTGGGAGATTTAGTTGGGGAGACAATTATTTACGTAAAAATTGTTCACGTCATAGGTATAAATACTTCATTGCATATGTATTCATAGTTTAGAAAAAAATTCAGTGCTAGAGTTTCTGTAGTTCTCCCAGATAATTATGGTAGTTACAGTGCAGATACTGTAGCGCGGGTACTGTTATCAGTTCTCTTACTGATTTTATACCTATCTAAAAAGATAATAAAAAAATGTTAATTTAGTGTATAAGTATATTTTACAAAAAAAAAACATATTTGACGATTTGATTTTACTGTGTGAACTTTAAAAATAAACATATGAATTCGTATCCCGAATCAATTCGGAATATTCATGTTACCATTGCCTCACTGGCTCACTCTAACAAAATTATCCATTTTTTTTTAAAGAAGCTTGTCCGTTAAAAATGTCACCAAACTTTAATTTATTCTCTGTCAGTAAGGAAGACGGAACAGCGAACAGGATAATGAGAATTAGCATCTCAACTACACTGGATCCGCTCTCCTTTGTCGCTCCTTTTCTCCATCTCCATTGAATTCAACACCAGCTATCACATCCCACACTCGGTTCCTCTCCCCTTGTATTCTCCAAAGCCTCCACACAAGAAAAGATCCAGTTCCTCTAACTCAGCCATGGACTCTTACACACACAACACCAAACCCCACAAACCCAATTCAAGCGGCTTCAGACATGAAGCCACTTCTCCCACCGATCTCTTCTCCAGTGCTCAGGTGCTTGCTGGCGCCGTCATGTCGACCTTCAGGCATGAATCGACGAAGGTCAACAAGTCCGAGGCGGCAACGGCTGCCGACAACCTCCTACATGCCGCCTCTCAGTATGGTAATTCAGCTCTTTCGTTTACAGAATTGGTCGAATCTGGTAAGAAAACCAAAATAATTTGGCCACTTGGAAGAACATTTGCGTTTTTTTTTAATTACCTTTCGCCTGCTTTGCGAGAAGGGTTTGGATTTTAAAGTTGTGTGTGAGAAATGAAGAGATAAAAGTTTATCTCTTATTACCCACGATGTGCACAAAATTAAGCCAAATAAAATTAAATTCTTTCAGTTTTAGGCCTGAGAGGATTAAATACCTTTATATACTTTCTTTTTGTTTGCTTTGGCACCCCTGTTGGTTATATTTTTGAAAAAAAAGGTGAGAGATTGACAATTGAATAGATTCATAATTTTCTAAAGATTCCACTCTTAGTAGTTAGTATAAATCATGTTTTTTCAGCTTAAATTTGTGGTTCAATCCTTGTTATTTATTTTATTTTTGAAAGGAGTGATTCAATTGCTGTTGGTCTATTCAATCTTTAGGTGAATTCAACCGTTTATAATTTAGTTACCTTGGTTGCTATCAGTACACAGATACAACAAATTGTCTAATTACATATTATTTGGGACAAGTATGTAAGAGTTGTGTTAGGGTGTTTCACAAAGTAAACATACACCGTTGTATCTCGCACAAATCTTGATATTTTATATTCAAATGGCCGATCTAATATCCTCAATTTGATCTACTTATTGGAATATTGTTGGATTTTTTTATTTTGGATTTTTTTTATTGTCTTTTTAGATAAAACTATTGCTGTTAGCCGGTCTACAATAATGATTTTTTTCCCAACTAAAAAGATAGTAAAAAAGTCTAGAAAGTATAAAATTTGGTTTCTAATAAAATTTCAATACGCAGATCACATTTATCGACTCAGATCAGCCATTTTAATATAGTGCACAATATTGATCTATTTCTACTCCATAACATAACTTAATATCTAATGATAGGCCATCTCGAAGAGAAAAGCTTCGGCAAGTACATAGGGAAAGCTGAGGAGTACCTCCATCAGTATTCCGCCCCTTCATCACGGCCACCTTCTCATGGTAACAAGCCAGGCAAAAAGTACCAACAAGAAGAAGAAGAATATGAAGAGGAAGCTTATGCAAGCAACAAGACTTCGGCACGACCGAATTCTTATGCTAGTGGCAAAACTAAATACCAGAAAGAAGAAGAATACGGAAATGAAGAAGAAGAGTACACAAGCCACAAGACTTCGGCACGGCCAAATTCTTACGCTAGTAGCAAAACTAAATACCAGAAAGAAGAAGAATACGGAGATGAAGAGGAAGCGTACGCAAGCCACAAGACTTCGGCACGACCAAATTCTCATGCTAGTGGCAAAACAAAATACCACCAAGAAGAAGAATACGAAGATGAAGAGGAAGAATACACAAGCCACAAGACTTCGGTTCGACCGAATTCTTATGCTACTGACAAAACTAAAAAGCACCAAGAAGAAGAGGAAGAGGAAGGAGGATCAGGAGGTGGAATTGGGGATTACATGAAGCTGGCACAGGGACTTTTGAAGAGCCAAGGAGGAGGGCATTCTGGTCATTCGGCCGGTGGCGAGTCAGAGGGTGCCGGAGTTGGAGACTACTTGAAATTGGCTCAGGGTTTCTTGGGTAAGCGCTGAGTTTGCTTCTGGGTGCTTGGTTCTATTGTATCAATTTGGGCTGTGTTAATTGATTGTAATATATAGGTAATGAAAAATTATATGGTGCCTACTTAATCGTTGAGGAATATTATGGGTGTTAAGATTGAAATAATGTTTATGTAGTCTGACTTCTATTTTAATAGTTATGTCACATTATATATATTTTGTTCGTTTGACATATATTTTTCTTCTCTGTTGACATGTACAATCTAATGATTTATATTTTTATTGGACTATATAAACTAATGTATTTGTGCTTTTATGAAATCATTATTGTCAGGTCATCTAAATTTAATGTATGAAACTGAATTATTATATTATGTGATTTTTTATTGAATTTTTTCGGCATATTTTGATATTGTATTTAATTTAATAGGTTTTATCTCAATATAAAAGTTCAACCTTTTCTTTTTAGGAAGCTGATATGAGTACCCGCAGTTGAGTACCCGCACCTAAACTGCCATAACTGCTTGTGGGGACCACAACCGTTTCCAAAACTGTAATTTTGTTTTACAAGTATTAATACTATCGTTGTAAAGTATTTATATCTAATCAGGACAAGTATTTATATCTATACAAAGAACAACATATTGTGATATATGATTTCCTAAAATAACCGTACCCGCACCTTTTCTTCAAAAATTCTCTATTCGTACCCGCATTTTGGGGACCATCAAACGGCATGTGGGGACCACTAAAATTGTCAATAAAAAACGTTGACTTAGCTTACGTGTGGGTAATAAACGACGTGGGGACCACTAAAATTGTCAACAAAAAATGTTGACCAACAATCAAGTATTTATATATGAACACATTAAGTATTCAATCTGAACGCATCAAATATTTATATCTAAACGATCAAGTATAAAATTTGAACGTATCAAGTATTTATATCTATATTACGTTGGATGAATAAGAATCCGAATAGAGTATATTTATATCTACAGAGTTATAACAAACAACAAACTTCACATATAAATTTTCTTAGAAAAATTCATATCAATTACCAAAAAGCATATCAATTAGCAACATATCAAAATATCAGTTATTACACAAAACATATCAGTTATTCACAAACATATCAGTTATCACAGTTCCTAAACCAAATTAAGACAAACAGTTTCATTCACAAATTAAGACAAACAGTTTCATTCACAAACTTAGACAATTCATTTTTGTTATGCACCAAATTTGCAATCATTCTTATCATGGATAAAAAGATTGTAAGCTAAGCTATGACGCTCCTTGCTAATAAGATCCTACAATACAAAAAATAACATTAGTTCATAAAATAAATCAAACATAAATGAAAAAAAATACAGTACTCATATCAGCCTCCTATATTTTACAAAGTCCATAGGAGCATTACTGAAAGAAAATTTACCTGATCAAAGTCCATAGGAACATTCCTTATTAAGCAATCAATGATGCGAATAACAAATATTGCGCAATCGACTGATGCCGATTGCTTTGGACATTCCTTCCAGGTAATTTCAACATCTTGCCATTGTTCATCACCTAAAAAAAGAATTATATCTGAACACATCAAGTATTTATATCTGAACACATCAAGTATTTATATCTGAACACATCAAGTATTTATATCTGAACACATCAAGTATTTATATCTGAACAAATTAAGTATTTATATCTGAACAAATCAAATATTTATATCTGAACACATCAAGTATTTATATCTGAACACAGCAAGTATTTATATCTGCACACTTCAAGTATTTATATCTGAACACATCAAGTATTTATGTCTGATGATTCCAGAAATGTTTTTATCTATCTAAGTATTTACAAAATGTAAGAAGAAAAATAAATAAGATTAAACTCACCAAGTCTCCAAGCCAAAAATGTTTTCACCCATCTAATTGTTTCTCTGTGCGGCTTAAAATAGTAGTCATTCGATTTATCCAGACAAGAGTTGTACATGTGAATTTCTTGGTTATGCAAATCAGCCGCAGCAAGTATCCAATGATCAAGACCACACAGGGGAATAAAAAGCCATCTTGCAGTTGAAAATTGAGGGCCGAACAACTGTGGTGCATCTCTCAAAAGCTGTAAATATTGTCTTTTCGGTGCTAGGTTCTACAGAATAACAAATTAAAATAAAAATTCAAGAATCATTAACAAATAAAAGAAAAAAGTGGTATACAATTTCAGTTGATCATTAACAAATAAAAGAGTAAAACTTACTGAAACATAAGATGTCAAAAAGAACCATTCTTCATCAACTGGTACTTCAATTTGCATTAGTTGGCATGCAATTTCAACCATCTGCAAAGAATCAACACATCAACAAGTATTTATATCTGAACACATCAAGTATTTATATCTGAACACAACAAGTATTTATATCTGAACATATCAAGTATTTATATCTGAACACATCAAGTATTTATATTTGAACACATCAAGTATTTATATCTGAACACATCAAGTATTTATATTTGAACACAACAAGTATTTATATCTGATCTACCAAGTATTTGTATCTGAACCCATCAAGTATTTACAACTAACCCCAAACCCTAAATATCTATGTACCAAGTATTTATATCTGAACACATCAAGTATTTATATCTGAACACATCAAGTATTTATATTTGAACACATCAATTTATCAACAAAGTAAATTTTAAATTGTTTACCTTTGAACCAATGAAGCTCTTACTGAACAACAAATCATAAAATTGTGCAACAGTGGCAAAAATGTTCAACTCTGAGTTCTTGAATGCATAATCTGTTTCATTCAGCTCAAGTTGAAAGTACTTAATAGCCCAATCATCAAGGAGTCTGCATTGTTGCTCACTGAGGATATTCCTAAATCCATAATCCCATTTTTCATCGGGCATTTCTATCGGTTCACTTAATGGCAAGCTACCATTGTCAGCAAACAAGCTATCTCTACCATAACTCCAGTCTTTATAAAATTCGGTAGATTTGATAGGCACTGTTTCAATTTTTACCTCTGTTTCAATAACAGCTGACTCAACCCAATCATCAAAAGGAATATCCAATAGAGGTAAATCGGCAATATAAGGCAAATTTTCTATTTCTTCCTCTGCTGCCACTATCTCCATCTCAGGAGTACTTTCTACCTCTCTTATTTGTTTCTTTGCTTTCCTCGGTTTGTAACTCCTACGTTTTGGTGGTTGACGTGTATTTTTTGCCTTCGGTTTTCTCTTATATATAATATCCTTGGGGTTTGGTTCTTTCTCTTTTTTTGGATTTGGTTGCAGTTTGGGGGCAGGCGGGGTAAATCCAAGGCTGAAAGTTGGATGATCCATTTTAGAAAGATCAATCGCTGATTCTTGTGAAACTTCCAATACACCATGTTGCCCACCTTCTGGCACTACAGGTTTTTGCCCAACTACATCAACTACAGGTTCCTTAACAACCACTTGTTCTTTCACTACAGGTCGTTCAACTTCTTGCCCAACTTCTTTCACTCCAGTTTTTTCAACTTCTTGCACTACAACTTCTTGCCCGACCGCTGGTTCTTTCACAACTTCTTCCACCCCAGATTCTTTCACAACTTCTGGTTGCAGTTTGGGGCCAGGCGGGGTAAATCCAAGGCTGAAAGTTGGATGATCCATTTTAGAAAGATCAATCGCTGATTCTTGTGAAACTTCCAATACAGCATCTTGCCCACCTTCTGGCACTACAGG
Organism: Carex parvula; assembly: GCA_025461045.1. Taxonomy (NCBI): domain Eukaryota; kingdom Viridiplantae; phylum Streptophyta; class Magnoliopsida; order Poales; family Cyperaceae; genus Carex; species Carex parvula. The sequence continues at coordinate 32,662 of JAJGRW010001143.1, read as the reverse complement.
TTTTTGCCCAACTACATCAACTCCAGGTTCCTTAACAACCACTGGTTCTTTCACTACAGGTCGTTCAACTTCTTGTCCAACTTCTTTCACTCCAGTTTTTTCAACTTCTTGCACTACAACTTCTTGCCCGACCGCTGGTTCTTTCACAACTCCTTCCACCCCAGATTCTTTCACAACTTCTCGCACTACAGTGGGGATTGCAATTTCTCTTTGTTGCATCCCCACTTCAGAATTCACATTGTTTCCTCCCTCTTCATTTGGTTTATCTACTGAAGCAACTATTGTTTCTACAAGTTGGTTCAGATCACTGAATTGACTACTTAGCCCGTCTACCTCCACTTCTGTTTCATAATCAACATCTTCTACTACAACATCCTCACCTGTTGTTTTTTCTTCCTCTCTTGCCTCTTGACACAATGGTACTTCTCCCAAAAACTCCTTCCCTTTCGGTTCTCGTTCCTCATCTAAAGACTCCTCTTCTCTTCTCTTCTCTTCTTTTGTTTTTGTTTCTTTCTCTTCTCTTCTCTTCTTTCTCCTCTCTTTCTGTTCACCAATGTCTTCCCTTCTTTGCGTTTCTTTCTCACCTCCTTGCATTACTCTTTTCTTTTCTTCTTCAGCTTCTAGTATTCTAGGACTCCTCCTCCTTTTCTGGTTTCTTATTTCTTCAACTTTAATTTGATCTACTTCTCTTTTGGGAGGCTTCTTTGGTGCATCTTTCCCAACTGAGGTGTAGGGGTTACACTGTAGTCCAATTTCCTCTTGTGTTTCCCGCTAGGAGGTGTTTTGCTGACTTGAGATGGCTTTGTTCCTTCTTTATCAGCTTTACCACTGCTGTTCTTGACTTCAGAAAGCTTACGTTTACCATGTGCAGGAGCTGTTAGAAAAAACAAATCAATGCTGATGAGAAATATCAGGTATTTATATCGCAGAACATCAAGTATTTATATCTAAATTACCAAGTATTTATAGCTCAACATGTCAAGTATTAATACCTGAACAAATCAAGTATTTATATCTGAACACATCAAGTATTTATATCTGAATTAATCAAGTATTTATATCTGAACACATAAAGTATTTATATCTGAACACATTAAATATTTATATCTGAACACATCAAGTAATTATATCTGAACACATCAAGTATTTATATCTGAACACATCAAGTATTTATATCTGAACATATCAAGTATTTATATCTGAAACAATAAGTATTTATAGCTAAACACATCAAGTATTTATATCTGAACACATCAAGTATTTATGTCTCAACTCATCAAGTATTTATATCTGAACATATCAAGTATTTATATCTAAACACATCAAGTATTTATATCTGAACACATCAAGTATTTATATATGAACATATCAAGTATTTATATATGAGCATATCAAGTATTATTGTGAAATTACCAATCTAAAAAGAACACTAACAAAGCTATGTTTAAAGTTTGTTTGAAGTAATAAACATCTGTACAATGTAGTTCAATCATCATAATGTTGAAAAAACATAAAACATAACACATCAAGTATTTATATCTGAACATATCAAGTATTTATATCTGAACACATCAAGTATTTATATCTGAACATATCAAGTATTTATATCTGAAACAACAAGTATTTATATCTAAAACACATCAAGTATTTATATCTAAAACACATCAAGTATTTATATCAGAACACATCAAGTATTTATATCTGAACTCATCAAGTATTTATATCTGAACATATCAAGTATTTATATCTGAAACAACAAGTATTTATATCTAAAAACATCAAGTATTTATATCTGAATACATCAAGTATTTATATATGAACATATCAAGTATTATTGTGAAATTACCAATCTAAAAAGAACACTAACAAAGCTATGTTTAAAGTTTGTTTGCAGTAATAAACATCTGTACAATGTAGTTCAATCATCATAATGTTGAAAAAACATAAAACATAACACATAAAACTAAAAAAAACTTACTTGATTTCTTAGAAGAGAAATCAGTCTCTTTCTTCTTCTCCTCTTGCTTATCACCTTTAACCTCTTTACGAGCTACAAAGAAAAATAAAACATATAATTAAAAATGTGCATAATGACACTTTCAAATATTAATACTGAAATATTAAAGCATAAACAATGGTGCATCCAAATATTTATTCTTATAAAATTAATAAAAAAAACTTACGTGATTCCATTAACCTCTTGCTTATGTGGTTGCGCCATTCAATAGCAGTAACAAACTCCACCAATTTGCTTGCAGATTTCTGTGACATTTCTGGAAGTTGTGGGTGTTCATCTTGTTCAAATGACAAATTGTCAAACCTCTCTTTTTCATTTAGATCAATAAGTTCTTGGCAAGGTTCCATGGCAAAAAGCCAGAAAATTGGAGTCATTTCTTTCAACAAGTGATGAAGCTTCAGGTTCGACACACTCTGAAGAGGCGCATACCTTTTAATAAGATGCAAGAATTTATGTGCAGTAAACCCATGAAAAATCAGTTTCTCGCCTCTGCCCCTTTTCAGTGGATTGCTGTTCACATCTGAAACTTTCATATCCCTCAAGTGAGGCTCTAAAGTTGCCCTCTTCCATGTAATATTCAACTTCCAATTGAGGTATCTAGGGATGCGTCCACCACAATTGTAAATACCTCTTATCTTGACATGCTCATAGAACCATGCCTACATATAAGAAAAAACAAAGAAGGTTTAGTGGTTAATCTCAATGCAACAATTGTTAGAAGAGTTTTCTTTATATCTGAACATATCAAGTATTTATAGCTGAACGCCTCAAGTATTTATATCTGAACACCTCAAGTATTTATATCTGAACATATCTAGTATTTATAGCTGAACACCTCAAGTATTTATATCTGAACACCTCAAGTATTTATATCTGAACAGATCATGTATTTATAGCTGAACACCTCAAGTATTTATATCTGAACACATCAAGTATTTATATCTGAACACATAAAGTATTTATATCGAACACAACAAGTATTTATATCTTAACATATCAGGTATTATTAAACAACTACCAAGTATTTAAATCTAAACATATCAATTAATATATGAATACATCAAGTATTCATATCTGAACACATCAAGTATTTATATCTAAACATACAAGTATTTAGAACAAACATGCCAAGTATTTACCCTTATATTTCATTTGATGATTAACAGATAAAATAATTATTAGGTTAGAATAAAAGTTCCTATGACTTACAATCAAAGCCAAAGCACACCCTGGCAGTGTACCTGAAGCCTTTTTCGGCTTCTTCTTTTTCTTAGCAAATTCTTCTTGAGAACTTTCTACAACAACTTCCTCTCCATCTTTTTTCAATTTACACCATGCAGCATTATGAGGAATGTTGTCCATCAACATTTGGTGCACCGACTCAGACCAGTTCAGAAACTTGAGTTTTTTCAGATTTTCGGCGATGCCGAACATGTGAATTGGCACATTCCCAGTAGATTGCGGGAACAATATAGTTGTAAACAAATACAGCACCAGTAATCGTACAACATCAGCAACTTTATCGTTAATTTCTGAACACAATGACGTATCATCAACTGCTTTCGCAATTGCATCATCAAGTTCTCTGCGAGTGATCTCACCGGTACCTCTCCCAAAATGTCTCGTCCGGAGACCGTATAGAGTCACACAGTCCCTCTTGTATTGTACGGGTTTCCCTTCTGTGGAAAGACCCATCACTAAAGCCACTTCATCTGCAGTAAATTTGAGAGAGTGGGCAGTAGTGCTTGCACCACTGCCAGTCTTGAAAATGAAAGATCCTTTACCATCCCACATCAACAGAATTTGATGTAAGATGGCGTTGTTCACTTCAGTTCCTTTTGGAAATCCAAAGAGGTGGAGAAAAGGAGTTTTTGCTAATAACCTTATGTGATGCTCGTTTAGTTTCTTCAAAACTCTCAAGTGAAAGAACCTCATAGCGGTGTCAACACAGCATTTGTTCTTTATACAAGAATCTGACACCCTTCGTGGTTTTATTGGTGGATCACCTATGAAGAATAAACAACATAACAAATATTTAATATAAGGTAATTATTAAATTGCAATTTTAAATTAACAGATTGTACCTACATATAAGAAAAAACAGAGAAGGTTTAGTGGTTAATCTCAATTCAACAAGTGTTAGAAGAGTTTTCTTTATATCTGAACATATCAAGTATTTATAGCTGAACACCACAAGTATTTATATCTGAACACATCAAGTATTTATATATGAAAACATGAAGTATTTATAGCTGAACACAACAAGTATTTATATCTGAACACATCAAGTATTTATATCTGAACACATCAAGTATTTATATCTGAATACATGAAGTATTTATATCTGAACACATGAAGTATTTATATTGAACACAACAAGTATTTATATCTTAACATATCAGGTATTATTAAACAACTACCAAGTATTTAAATCTAAACATATCAATTAATATATGAACACATCAAGTATTCATATATGAACATATGAAGTATTTATAGCTGAACACACCAAGTATTTATATCTAAACATATCAGGTATTAATGTCAAACAATTAAAATACCTATTTTAGCTGAACATACCAAGTATTTATATCTGAACATAGCTGAACATACCAAGTATGTATAATTACTAATATTTAATATAGTAATTATACATATGTAAAAATGTACAGATAGCAACGTTATAAGGTGTTAATGTCCAACAATTAAAATAGGTATTTAATAATTACCTTTCCTATAACCAGGTCGGCGTCCACGACCACGTTTAGCAACTTCTACTAATTTCGCAACTTCTAGTTTTCCTGATTGAAAAGTCATAAATAAGTAACAAGTATTCATATATAAAGAGTCCAATATTTATATTAAATATTTGAGTGTGCATGCTGGATCATATCAGGTATTATTATGAATCTAACAAGTATTTATATCTGAAACATCAAGCATTTATATCTCAACACATAAGGTATTTATATCAGAACACATCAAGTATTTATATATGAACAAGTCACATCAAGTATTTATATCTGACAATATAAGGTATTACTCCTTAACCCTAAACCCTAAACCCTAAACACATCAAGTATCTCAACAAATCAAGTATTTATATCTGACAATATAAGGTATTACTCCTAAACCCTACACACTAAACACATCAAGTATTATATATCTCAACAATTCAAGTATTTATATCAGAACAAGTCAAGTTTTTATATCTGAACATATCAAGTATTTATAGCTGACAAGTATTTATGCACAGCTATTAACTAATGATTAAGGTATTTATAACTAAAATTTCATGTACTCCTAAAATATGAGGAATAAATTACTCAAAAATTATACCTAAATTTACATCTATTACTCAAAAATTGTTCAAAATTTCAAAAAATTAACAGATTGTAACTTCTTCGGGTTTCATCGAGCAGATTGTAACTTGTGGTGATTTCTCAGAACCAGAAATTACTCTCTCTGTTCCTAATTGAAAAGTCAGACATCATTTACAACTAAAACCTAAGGTATTTATACCTAAAATTACATTTAATACTCGAAAATTGTTGAAAATTTCTCAGAAATAACAGATTGTACCTTCATCAGCCTTTTCTGTGGGTTTCACACTTTGAAATAGTACGATCTGCTTTTTCGCGTTTCTCACTTGCTCGGAAGGAACACTGACAGTTCCGTCGTTGCTCACTTGCTCAGAAGGATTTCCTTCGCTTTTATCGGTGCTTAACTGTCGTAGAATCACCATTGCGACGGTGTGGATAGCAAATGTGCTTAGACAGTGTGGATGGCAAATGTGCTTAGACGGTGTGGATAGACAATCGCTTTTATCGGTGCTTTGGTCGGTGCTTCGATCGGTGCTTTGATCGGTGCTTTGATCGTTGTGGAAAGACAAACCCTAGATAGAGAGAAAGAGCGAAAGACGGAGATTGCTTAGTCGGTGATGTGATCGAAGGACAGAAGTTGATGACATTAGTTGAACACGGTCCAAAAGGCGCACCGTTTCGAGGTAGATACGAAGTGGTACAAATATAAATACTCTATCATATGAAATGACGCATATGTGAAGGTTCAATCACACGAAATGGCGCAACCCATATGAATATAATTTCAAATATGAATGTGTGGGGACCATTTAATGCGAGGACCGTCTCCATTTCGTTAATTATAACAATCATCTCCAAGCATTTCTTTAAAGAGAACGGAGTAGGTCCGATGCCCATCGGACCTACTTTTAGGTTCAACTAGTAAGATGACCGTCAGATCTAGTTTAAGATATTTGCGCACGACAAGTGAAACAAGCTCGCACGAAGTTTAAAGCATTCCACACGATCTTAAAGCAAATCGACGGTGGTTAAACCCATTGGACCTACGCTCAAGTCTTCTTTACTAAAATATGCATGCTGATGATACCAAGTATTGATTAGCTAAATAGCAAGTATTCATACACAAAGAATCCAATATTTATATGTGAAACTACCAATTATTTATATGTGAAACTATCAATTATTTATACCTGAACAAACCAAGTATTTATATATGAACAAACAAATATTTATATCTGATAAATTTGTGTTATAATTTTTATAATAACATAAATGTGTTATAATTTTTTTTAAATGATGAATTTGTGCTATATCACGAAGTATTTATTACTTTGAAACAAATAAAAAAGAAAACATAATGAATTAGTAAACTATATCAACTATAGATGAAAAAAAATTTGTACAATATATTGCTTCTCATAGTTCCTCTGCCTCTATTAATGTAAAGAAAATCAACAAAAATATACTATATGAAATGTATTTCTATGAACATCTATATTATCATTTTTTCTATCTATATCTATACAATTAAATTGAAGTATTAATATCTTCTCCTTTTCCTTCTTTTATTCCTTTACCTTTTTTTTCCCTTCCCCTTTTTTTCCTTCTCCTTTTTTTTCTTTGTAATCATTTTGCCAATGGCAATATCAAGTTTACTCTTAATTGTACTTTTTGGCGGGCGTCCTCTTTTTTTAGATTTAGCAGGTGGTAGTAAACTTGTAGATGGTTGATAATTCACTACAGTATTAGTCTGTTGATCAGATGATGCAGATTGTGTTCCACTAAGCACAGTCTCAACATTTTCTTCTTGCATTGTATCACCTCAAAATATAAAAAAGTATTAATACCAATTATAACAACTATATGTAACTATACTATGAGTTATGTTGAAAAATATAAATAGTTTTTTCCCCAATACCTGTTCCTGAACAAGTAACTACCGCCTGAACGTTCACTTCATCATTAATTACTTCACCTATAAAATGTTGAACACATCAAGTATTTATATCTGGAATCAGCAAGTATTTATACGTGAATACATTAAGTATTTATACCTGAATACATCAAGTATTGATATCAAAATCATAAAGTATTGATATCAGAAACAGTACGTATTTATACCTGTTCTTGTAACTGCTGAAATATTTTTATTGTTTCTACCTCTAGCTGGTCTCCCCACAACTTGAGAAGTTACTTTTGCACCACTTTGTTCACCATTGACATTTGCTAGTTTCATACAAGTTTGAATACCAAATATCAATAAAAAAATTATTTCAAATATAAACATAATTAAAGAAATTATATGAAACAAAATAACAAACCTAATATTATGTTTCTCAATTCCTGGAAACCATTGAAAACTGCACTATGCAAATTTTCGTTAAGACTGCCAAGATGAAGCAACTCTTGAATTATTGGATTTGTAGCCATTGTCAATTGATAGAGCCTAAAGAAAAATGTAAAAACAATAATATCAAGTATTTAATTATATCAGCTTATGTATATATACCTGTAACAAATATTTAATATCTGAACATATCAAGTATTTATAGCTGAACACCTCAAGTATTTATATCTCAACACAACAAGTATTTATATCTGAACACATCAAGTATTAATATCTGAACCCATCAAGTATTTATACCTGAACACCTCAAGTATTTATACCTGAACACCTCAAGTATTTATACCTGAACACCTCAAGTATTTATACCTGAACACAACAAGTATTTATATCTGAACACAACAAGTATTTATATCTGAACACAACAAGTATTTATATCTGAACACATCAATTATTTATATCTGAACACATCAAGTATTTATATCTGAAGACATCAAGTATTTATATCTGAAGACATCAAGTATTTAATATCTAAACACATCATAGTTGATGTGGGATGGTAAAGGAAAATATTAATCAGTTATTTTACCTGCTTTGTTCAGGTATAGTTGGCAAATGTGGGTCAACTATAGACAAATTGTAACGACAGACATCCTTCCTCCACCGCTTCATAATATATTTATCTTCAACAACAAATATCTTCTCTTGCTTTAAAACTTGGATGGAATGTGCACATAGAATACCCATTGTCTCAAACTTTCTACATATACAATGCACTTCCCTTAATTCTCTCCTATAAATAACAACAAAAATGTTGCTCCAACAATCACTAACTTCATAAAATGCTTCTTCGTCTTTTTCTTCGATTAATTTGCATGACAAATTAACACATTTTCTGAATTGTTGTTGACATTTGTAAAAAATATCATTTGTATAACTACGCTGAAACTGAGCCTCCATCGGCAATCCATAATGCAGCATAGGAATTCTATATTTCGATTTGTGATCAGCATCATTCTCATTTTGCCAAATACTTTTCAGAGCTGCTTCAAAATTCTCAACAAAATCCTTAAGACTCTCTCTCTTTGTCAGGTAAGAATTCAAGAAATGGTTCATACTTTCTACCCTTTGGGTACTAGTCATTCCAGCCCAAAATTGCCCATCTAAAAATACTGGTACCCATTTCTCTCTTAATGCAAATATCCCTCTAAACCAGGAATCATTTTCCTTTCCGAGTTCATCCATTAATTTCAACCACTTTTCTTCAAAATCTTCTTTGGTTTTCGACTTGTATACAACCTCCTTAACCTTATCGGACTTTGCAGTTTTTTTCTCCTGAACTTTATTGGACTTAACATTATCAGACACAAATCCCCATTTGCTAGGGAGCTTGTGCAAAATATGCCAAGAACAATATCTATGTACTATTTCAGGTCCCAATACATGTCGTATACCAGATTCAATGCTTGCACACTGATCAGTAAGAATACCTCCCGGTTTCACACCATCCATGCATTCCAAAAACCTAGACAATGAAAAAGTATTAACAGCCAACTAAGCAACTACCAAGTATTTATATATAAACATCCAGAGTATTTATACCTAACACCTCAAGTATTTTTATCTAAAGTATTTATATCTAAACTATTAAAGTATTTATATCTAAACCAGTAGAGTATTTATATCTAAACCATTAAAGTATTTCTATCTAAACCATTAGAGTATTTATATATAAACCATTAAATTATTTATATCTAAACCATTAAAGTATTTATATCTAAACTATTAAAGTATTTATATCTAAACTACTAAAGTATTTATATCTAAATATCTAAAGTATTTACCCTAACATTTCAAATTAGTTAGTAATATCTAAACACATCAAGTATTTTTACCTGGCAATGCACCATTTGTAATCTTCCACACTTTCCCTACCGAGCAAAGCACAACCGAAGATAATAGTCTGACCATGGTGGTTAACACCGACAAATAACACAAGAGGCATATCGTACCTGAGACACGTCAAAAAAGACAAATTAGTAAATATACATATATATTATTGTATTAATTTCAACTGATCCATGCATTCACTCTTAAAATAGAAAGTATTTATATCTGAACACACCAAGTATTTATATCTGAAACAACAAGTATTTATATCTGAATACACCAAGTATTTATACCTACACATGTCTTTATATATCCTACTATTTGTACATATTCTGACATATTCTAGTAAAAAAAATACTGACATTTATTCTGAAAAAAAAATGAATTATTACCTATTGGTCAAGTATGTTGCATCCATAACAACAACATCGTGGAAATACTTGTAAGATGCTCGACTACGGCCATCAGCCCAAAATACGCTCCATAAACGCCCATCAGTTGTATATTCGTATCTATAAAAAAAATCTCTATCGATCTTTTCCTTCACTCCAAAGTAATCAAAGAGTAGTTGAGCATCATTCCCACCAATAGACTGTAATTTCAACCTCTTGTATTTGTCAATATGATTCCGCGCATCTCTACGAGTAAAAGGACACCGCATATAACCTCCAGCAGTTTTTATTACAAGGTTGATATTAACTGATACCACAAGACCTTGGTCTTCATTAAACTCCAATAATCTCTGGTATTGGTTTGGGATATATCGGAATCCTGCAATAAGGAATGCTGTTTCAGGTACCAAATCATGATTGTGCCCTAAAATCACTTTCTTTACTACCCAATTCCCACTCAAATCAGAATCTCCCAATTTAACACATGCCTTACAACCTGTCCCTATATAACCCTTTTTCCTCTGTGGGACAGGTCCATCCTCAAGACGTATTGGCTCTTTGCATTTGCCACAGGCAAATGTTACATGGTTGACTAAGGCAGTACCCCTCTTCTTATGGTTTGACCTTTTGACAACAGCAAATCCAATTTTCTTCGCATATAGCTCATAATATTGGCGTGCTTCATCAATCGAATCAAATACATCACCAACAGCTGGTGGCAATAATTCATGATCTTCATCTTCCATATCATCTACTTCATCTTCTACAACTCCTTCAACTTCTTCTACATATCTTTCACCTTGAACCTCAACTTCTTCATCCAACTCATTATTGACAGATTCCATGTTGAGATTCAAGTCAAAATCTCTGATGCCAACAACATCAACCTTCACTCTTGCATTTCCATTTACATTAGATTTTTCACCTTGAAAATTGTCTGTTTCAGGTTGTGAAACATCCAATATGGTGTTCAGATCCCAGTCAAACTCTCTAATGCCAACATCATCACTTATTACATCATTTTCACGATGCAAATCTTCATAGAAACGATACAGATTCACCTCATCCACTGCATCACCATTATATTGTATGCATAATTCATCTCCAAAAGACTCATTGAGATCAATATCCATCCTAATATTCAACAATAAAATGCAAAGTATTGACATCAGCGTATCCAAGTATTAATAACTGTAAAAGCAAACTGTATATGGCTACATGTAAAGTATTAATACTAAGCATGAGAAGTATTGACATCAAGGTATCCAAGTATTAATAACTTTAATAGCAAAATGTATATGGCTAATATGTCAAGTATTAATACTAAACATGAAAAGTATTGACGACAAGGTATCCAAGTATTAATAACTGTAATAGCAAAATGTATATGACTACACTCTCAAGTATTAATATTCAAAATGAGAAGTATTGACATCAAGGTATCCAAGTATTAATACCTATAATAGCAAAATGTAGATTCTACTCTATATGTTATAAGGCCTGCCAACTGAAGTATTGATAATGATAATATATATATACATTTGATCTTGATTTTATCATAAAACAACCTCAAATATCTTGTGTTTAGAATATAAAATGATTAAAATACACCTGGAATCAAGTTACTGCGGTTATTTGGCTTTTCAATGCAGGAAATGATGCAAATTGGTGAAAATACCTCTCAGTGCGGATCATTGACACGCACTGCGGATTGGTTCGGACGCACTGGGGACTCAGCTCTGCGCAGGATTTTTCCCGAGCACAATGCGGACGCACTGAGAGCCGCACTCAATACTTGGCCAATTTCAGAAACTTCAGAACACAGAATCCACCCGCAGTGCGGGTCATCCATACGCAGTTCCACCCGCACTCAAGTGAATTCGCAGAAGATCCAGGAAATTTAAATAAGGAAACTTAGACCCACTGCGGGTGAGACCACCCGCAGTGCGGATGAACATGACCCGCAGTCAGCCAGAATTACCCAATTTCAACATGGATTCTATTTTTGGCACTCCAGGGACACGATTTAAGAAGACAAAAATAGACATACTTGCCAGGAAAGAAATGTAAAAAGAGCACCCACTAACTCCACATTCTAGCCTCTAAATTGGGCATGATCTCTTGCTTTAAAAGGGGGGCTCATTTCCATTCAGAAATGGACACACAACACATCTCACTAGCTCTATACATAAATTCTTAACCATAATTTCTGAAGGAGGTAAAGCTTTCAAGCAAGGAGAAGAAGGATTTCCTGAGCAAGATTCGGCAAGATAGAGGTTCTAGATTCAAAGGGTGTAATTATTCTTTATTTCATTTCCTTTTATTCTTTGCCAAACTTTGCGATGTTTCCCTCCAAGAGGGAGTAGTTCTCCCTCTAGGGGTTTAGGTCAATATGCATGAACTTGTTTAATTCTATTTTATTCGATTATTTGCTTTTATTATGATTGTTTTATCGGATTTGATTGTTAATTTCTGTGATTTAAATAATTTGTGTTAAATACATAATTAGTACTTGAATTGTAGCATCTCGTTTTGGTTTCAAAAGAACCAAAATTGACTAGGATCAATAGGATAGTACCAAAATTATGAATGCAAATACCTTAGGTTTAGATTAAGATTCTAACCAATTTAATCTAAGCCGGAACTATAGAAATTAAGGTTAGGGATTTGGTGAAGAACCTAACCGTGAAGTCAAACCCTAATTAGGACATCTCAAATCGAGTCGGATATTGGTATCATGGACTTAATTGTGAAATACCAATATTTGAGGAGATGAGAGACTAACAAGAGCTTATGGTCTAGGTAGCTAGGATGAAGGACTTAAACGTGAAATCCGAATTACTTAGACACGTTATTAATTCATGAAAGTGACCCTTAATGACATATTAGGTTAGAAACCTCATCAAATCATACATGAATTTAAGCAAATACCGAATAAATAGAGTTAACAAGGGATTGTAGACCAAAGACCCCTAGATTCTCTTAACCTTGAAAACAAACCGACTTTTCTTTCTTTTACTTTTACTTTTAATTGTTTAAAAACTCCTTCCTCCGGGTATTGAACCCAACCTTAGGATTTTTAGTACAAACCCCCCCAAATTTACTTTATTGCACTTTACTTTCTTTCTTTTCTGAAATTTATCATCTAAAGTTGAAAATTAAGTATTTATCTTACTCCTTGTGGTTCGATACCCGATAATATACTACACGGTAGGATTGTATACTTGCAATCTAAATCGAAAGTGTATTTGAGGATAAAGCTTTTTATATATACCCTTTGGACGTATCAAGTTTTTGGCGCCGTTGCCGGGGAGTATAGTTTAAATACTTAGTTTTTTTTACTTTAGCGATTTATTTCAGATTTTCTTTTACTTTTTGGAAACTAATCTAAGTTCTTTTTCAGCGGTCCATGAGCGCGGGAAATACTCCTTTTCCGACGATTTTCGACGACGAAGAAGAACATCTAAGCATGGAACCACCAATCATAAATCCAGTCATCAACGAGGACGACCAATCTGTCCATGAAGGGCAGGGAAACAATCCGAGCCGCGTACGAGGAATGAGCCCACCTCGTAACGGGAACCACAACAACAATGGCCGAAACAATCAACACGGCCACCGCTTCGGCTTCATTCCTCATGGCCAAGAGCCACGAGACATTAAGCCTTCTCTCATCCATCTACTTGGCCAAAGTCAATTCGGAGGAGCCCTCAACGAAGATCCACACGCCCATTTGGCAGTTTTCGAAGAACACTGCGGCACTTTTGCCCGAGAAGGGGACGAGCTAGACAACCTCAAACTCAAATGCTTCCACTTGTCCCTCCGAGACAACGCAAGAACGTGGCTAAGGACCGTCAACCGGGACAACGTCAACACATGGGAGGACATGGAGAGGCTATTTTTAGGAAAATATTTTCCTCCATCCAAGACCCAACATTTCCGGACGAAGATCACAATCAAGCAAGCCGAGGGGGAGTCTCTAACCGAGGCATGGGACCGATGGGCGGAGCTCCAACGCTTGTGCCCTAACCATGGCCTTGACATGTGGTTGCTCTTTCAATTTTTCTATGGAGGTTGTACAATAGCCACTAAAACTCACTTAAATTCTGCTGCAGGTGGAAACATGTCCAAAATGGATCCCGAGCAAGCCATGCTAATGATTGAAGATATGGCGATCAACCAAAGGGAGTGGACAGCCGAGAGAGGTGGACGAGTCTCCAACACCCCGGGAATCATGAAAGTCGATGAAGTCACCGCCTTGAGAGCGCAAATGGAGGCCTTGCAACATCAAATGGCACAAATGCAAAACGTAAAAGCCGTGACAAAGAAGGCTCCATGTGGCATATGTGGAGAGGCGACTCATATCACCGCCAATTGCCAAGTCCTTTTGGAAGGAGAAGATGTGGAACAAGTGAACGCCATGTTCTATAATCAAGGTGATAAGAGGAACGACCCGATCTACAATAAGGTTAGGCAAAATGACAATTTCAATTCCAATTCTTACAACCCTAACACAAGGTGGAACCATCCGAACTTCAAATGGAAGACCGAGAATGACAACTCCAACCAATACCAAGGTAATTCCAACCAATACCGATCCAACCAAAACTCTTACCAAGGTCCCTCCCAACTCTCCAAGTTGGAAAAGATGATGGAAGAATACATCGATTATCAAAGGAGACAATTATTTATGGTGCAGGTTCGATTTGATTGGGGAGACAATTATTTACATAAAAATTATTCACCTCATAGGTATAAATAATTTTGTGCATAGGTATAAATACTTTATTGCATATGTATTAATATTTTAGAAAAAAAAATTATGTGCAGGAGTTTTTGTGGTCCCCAGATAGTTATGGTAGTTATAGTGCGAGTACTGATATCAGCTTCCTAAAATAAAATACAAATATTTATTATTTCTAATTTGTAATACTGAATGTTGTTTATCAAATATTCTGGATTCATTTTAGAATAATTATTTTAGTACCCACAGTTGAGTACCCGCATCGTACCCGCACTTACTCCGTCCCGAATAACTTCCATAACCGTAAGCGGTCCCCGCAACTACCGATTAACTTCCAGTTTGAATTTCAAACTTTCCTTTCTCTCCGTTTCTTCCTTTTTCGAAGCTTCGGTGATTTTGAGGCGATTTTAGGTCGATTTCGAGGCGATTTCGAGGCGATTTCAAGGCGATTTGGAGTCGATTTGTAGGCGATTTGGAGGCGATTTGGAGTCGATTTGTAGTCGATTTGTAGGCGATTTGGAGGCGATCGATTTGTAGTCGATTTGGAGGTTAACCGTATCGAAACCCGATCGAAACGAGCTAAACCAAACCTGAAAATATGACTTCTGTGTGGGTATTGCGGACCGAAATAGGTCTATTGCGGACCGAAATGAAATTGGCAGAAAAACAGATTCTCTGGAAATCGACTACAAATCGACTCCAAATCGCCTCCAAATCGCCTACAAATCGACTCCAAATCGCCTTGAAATCGCCTCGAAATTGCCTCGAAATCGACCTAAAATCGCCTCAAAATCACCGAAGCTTCGAAAAAGGAAGAAACGGAGAGAAAGGAAAGTTTGAAATTCAAACTGGAAGTTAATCGGTAGTTGCGGGGACCGCTTACGGTTATGGAAGTTATTCGGGACGGAGTAAGTGCGGGTACGATGCGGGTACTCAACTGTGGGTACTAAAATAATTATTCTAAAATGAATCCAGAATATTTGATAAACAACATTCAGTATTACAAATTAGAAATAATAAATATTTGTATTTTATTTTAGGAAGCTGATATCAGTACTCGCACTATAACTACCATAACTATCTGGGGACCACAAAAACTCCTGCACATAATTTTTTTTTCTAAATATTAATACATATGCAATAAAGTATTTATACCTATGCACAAAATTATTTATACCTATGAGGTGAATAATTTTTATGTAAATAATTGTCTCCCCAATCAAATCGAACCTGCACCATAAATAATTGTCTCCTTTGATAATCGATGTATTCTTCCATCATCTTTTCCAACTTGGAGAGTTGGGAGGGACCTTGGTAAGAGTTTTGGTTGGATCGGTATTGGTTGAAATTACCTTGGTATTGGTTGGAGTTGTCATTCTCGGTCTTCCATTTGAAGTTCGCATGGTTCCACCTTGTGTTAGGGTTGTAAGAATTGGAATTGAAATTGTCATTTTGCCTAACCTTATTGTAGATCGGGTCGTTCCTCTTATCACCTTGATTATAGAACATGGCGTTCACTTGTTCCACATCTTCTCCTTCCAAAAGGACTTGGCAATTGGCGGTGATATGAGTCGCCTCTCCACATATGCCACATGGAGCCTTCTTTGTCACGGCTTTTACGTTTTGCATTTGTGCCATTTGATGTTGCAAGGCCTCCATTTGCGCTCTCAAGGCGGTGACTTCATCGACTTTCATGATTCCCGGGGTGTTGGAGACTCGTCCACCTCTCTCGGCTGTCCACTCCCTTTGGTTGATCGCCATATCTTCAATCATTAGCATGGCTTGCTCGGGATCCATTTTGGACATGTTTCCACCTGCAGCAGAATTTAAGTGAGTTTTAGTGGCTATTGTACAACCTCCATAGAAAAATTGAAAGAGCAAACACATGTCAAGGCCATGGTTAGGGCACAAGCGTTGGAGCTCCGCCCATCGGTCCCATGCCTCGGTTAGAGACTCCCCCTCGGCTTGCTTGATTGTGATCTTCGTCCGGAAATGTTGGGTCTTGGATGGAGGAAAATATTTTCCTAAAAATAGCCTCTCCATGTCCTCCCATGTGTTGACGTTGTCCCGGTTGACGGTCCTTAGCCACGTTCTTGCGTTGTCTCGGAGGAACAAGTGGAAGCATTTGAGTTTGAGGTTGTCTAGCTCGTCCCCTTCTCGGGCAAAAGTGCCGCAGTGTTCTTCGAAAACTGCCAAATGGGCGTGTGGATCTTCGTTGAGGGCTCCTCCGAATTGACTTTGGCCAAGTAGATGGATGAGAGAAGGCTTAATGTCTCGTGGCTCTTGGCCATGAGGAATGAAGCCGAAGCGGTGGCCGTGTTGATTGTTTCGGCCATTGTTGTTGTGGTTCCCGTTACGAGGTGGGCTCATTCCTCGTACGCGGCTCGGATTGCTTCCCTGCCCTTCATGGACAGATTGGTCGTCCTCGTTGATGACTGGATTTATGATTGGTGGTTCCATGCTTAGATGTTCTTCTTCGTCGTCGAAAATCGTCGGAAAAGGAGTATTTCCCGCGCTCATGGACCGCTGAAAAAGAACTTAGATTAGTTTCCAAAAAGTAAAAGAAAATCTGAAATAAATCGCTAAAGTAAAAAAAACTAAGTATTTAAACTATACTCCCCGGCAACGGCGCCAAAAACTTGATACGTCCAAAGGGTATATATAAAAAGCTTTATCCTCAAATACACTTTCGATTTAGATTGCAAGTATACAATCCTACCGTGTAGTATATTATCGGGTATCGAACCACAAGGAGTAAGATAAATACTTAATTTTCAACTTTAGATGATAAATTTCAGAAAAGAAAGAAAGTAAAGTGCAATAAAGTAAATTTGGGGGGGTTTGTACTAAAAATCCTAAGGTTGGGTTCAATACCCGGAGGAAGGAGTTTTTAAACAATTAAAAGTAAAAGTAAAAGAAAGAAAAGTCGGTTTGTTTTCAAGGTTAAGAGAATCTAGGGGTCTTTGGTCTACAATCCCTTGTTAACTCTATTTATTCGGTATTTGCTTAAATTCATGTATGATTTGATGAGGTTTCTAACCTAATATGTCATTAAGGGTCACTTTCATGAATTAATAACGTGTCTAAGTAATTCGGATTTCACGTTTAAGTCCTTCATCCTAGCTACCTAGACCATAAGCTCTTGTTAGTCTCTCATCTCCTCAAATATTGGTATTTCACAATTAAGTCCATGATACCAATATCCGACTCGATTTGAGATGTCCTAATTAGGGTTTGACTTCACGGTTAGGTTCTTCACCAAATCCCTAACCTTAATTTCTATAGTTCCGGCTTAGATTAAATTGGTTAGAATCTTAATCTAAACCTAAGGTATTTGCATTCATAATTTTGGTACTATCCTATTGATCCTAGTCAATTTTGGTTCTTTTGAAACCAAAACGAGATGCTACAATTCAAGTACTAATTATGTATTTAACACAAATTATTTAAATCACAGAAATTAACAATCAAATCCGATAAAACAATCATAATAAAAGCAAATAATCGAATAAAATAGAATTAAACAAGTTCATGCATATTGACCTAAACCCCTAGAGGAGAACTACTCCCTCTTGGAGGGAAACATCGCAAAGTTTGGCAAAGAATAAAAGGAAATGAAATAAAGAATAATTACACCCTTTGAATCTAGAACCTCTATCTTGCCGAATCTTGCTCAGGAAATCCTTCTTCTCCTTGCTTGAAAGCTTTACCTCCTTCAGAAATTATGGTTAAGAATTTATGTATAGAGAGAGAGTGAGATGTGTTGTGTGTCCATTTCTGAATGGAAATGAGCCCCCCTTTTAAAGCAAGAGATCATGCCCAATTTAGAGGCTAGAATGTGGAGTTAGTGGGTGCTCTTTTTACATTTCTTTCCTGGCAAGTATGTCTATTTTTGTCTTCTTAAATCGTGTCCCTGGAGTGCCAAAAATAGAATCCATGTTGAAATTGGGTAATTCTGGCTGACTGCGGGTCATGTTCATCCGCACTGCGGGTGGTCTCACCCGCAGTGGGTCTAAGTTTCCTTATTTAAATTTCCTGGATCTTCTGCGAATTCACTTGAGTGCGGGTGGAACTGCGTATGGATGACCCGCACTGCGGGTGGATTCTGTGTTCTGAAGTTTCTGAAATTGGCCAAGTATTGAGTGCGGCTCTCAGTGCGTCCGCATTGTGCTCGGGAAAAATCCTGCGCAGAGCTGAGTCCCCAGTGCGTCCGAACCAATCCGCAGTGCGTGTCAATGATCCGCACTGAGAGGTATTTTCACCAATTTGCATCATTTCCTGCATTGAAAAGCCAAATAACCGCAGTAACTTGATTCCAGGTGTATTTTAATCATTTTATATTCTAAACACAAGATATTTGAGGTTGTTTTATGATAAAATCAAGATCAAATGTATATATATATTATCATTATCAATACTTCAGTTGGCAGGCCTTATAACATATAGAGTAGAATCTACATTTTGCTATTATAGGTATTAATACTTGGATACCTTGATGTCAATACTTCTCATTTTGAATATTAATACTTGAGAGTGTAGTCATATACATTTTGCTATTACAGTTATTAATACTTGGATACCTTGTCGTCAATACTTTTCATGTTTAGTATTAATACTTGACATATTAGCCATATACATTTTGCTATTAAAGTTATTAATACTTGGATACCTTGATGTCAATACTTCTCATGCTTAGTATTAATACTTTACATGTAGCCATATACAGTTTGCTTTTACAGTTATTAATACTTGGATACGCTGATGTCAATACTTTGCATTTTATTGTTGAATATTAGGATGGATATTGATCTCAATGAGTCTTTTGGAGATGAATTATGCATACAATATAATGGTGATGCAGTGGATGAGGTGAATCTGTATCGTTTCTATGAAGATTTGCATCGTGAAAATGATGTAATAAGTGATGATGTTGGCATTAGAGAGTTTGACTGGGATCTGAACACCATATTGGATGTTTCACAACCTGAAACAGACAATTTTCAAGGTGAAAAATCTAATGTAAATGGAAATGCAAGAGTGAAGGTTGATGTTGTTGGCATCAGAGATTTTGACTTGAATCTCAACATGGAATCTGTCAATAATGAGTTGGATGAAGAAGTTGAGGTTCAAGGTGAAAGATATGTAGAAGAAGTTGAAGGAGTTGTAGAAGATGAAGTAGATGATATGGAAGATGAAGATCATGAATTATTGCCACCAGCTGTTGGTGATGTATTTGATTCGATTGATGAAGCACGCCAATATTATGAGCTATATGCGAAGAAAATTGGATTTGCTGTTGTCAAAAGGTCAAACCATAAGAAGAGGGGTACTGCCTTAGTCAACCATGTAACATTTGCCTGTGGCAAATGCAAAGAGCCAATACGTCTTGAGGATGGACCTGTCCCACAGAGGAAAAAGGGTTATATAGGGACAGGTTGTAAGGCATGTGTTAAATTGGGAGATTCTGATTTGAGTGGGAATTGGGTAGTAAAGAAGTGATTTTAGGGCACAATCATGATTTGGTACCTGAAACAGCATTCCTTATTGTAGGATTCTGATATATCCCAAACCAATACCAGAGATTATTGGAGTTTAATGAAGACCAAGGTCTTGTGGTATCAGTTAATATCAACCTTGTAATAAAAACTGCTGGAGGTTATATGCGGTGTCCTTTTACTCGTAGAGATGCGCGGAATCATATTGACAAATACAAGAGGTTGAAATTACAGTCTATTGGTGGGAATGATGCTCAACTACTCTTTGATTACTTTGGAGTGAAGGAAAAGATCGATAGAGATTTTTTTTATAGATACGAATATACAACTGATGGGCGTTTATGGAGCGTATTTTGGGCTGATGGCCGTAGTCGAGCATCTTACAAGTATTTCCACGATGTTGTTGTTATGGATGCAACATACTTGACCAATAGGTAATAATTCATTTTTTTTTCAGAATAAATGTCAGTATTTTTTTTACTAGAATATGTCAGAATATGTACAAATAGTAGGATATATAAAGACATGTGTAGGTATAAATACTTGGTGTATTCAGATATAAATACTTGTTGTTTCAGATATAAATACTTGGTGTGTTCAGATATAAATACTTTCTATTTTAAGAGTGAATGCATGGATCAGTTGAAATTAATACAATAATATATATGTATATTTACTAATTTGTCTTTTTTGACGTGTCTCAGGTACGATATGCCTCTTGTGTTATTTGTCGGTGTTAACCACCATGGTCAGACTATTATCTTCGGTTGTGCTTTGCTCGGTAGGGAAAGTGTGGAAGATTACAAATGGTGCATTGCCAGGTAAAAATACTTGATGTGTTTAGATATTACTAACTAATTTGAAATGTTAGGGTAAATACTTTAGATATTTAGATATAAATACTTTAGTAGTTTAGATATAAATACTTTAATAGTTTAGATATAAATACTTTAATGGTTTAGATATAAATAATTTAATGGTTTATATATAAATACTCTAATGGTTTAGATAGAAATACTTTAATGGTTTAGATATAAATACTCTAATGGTTTAGATATAAATACTTTAATAGTTTAGATATAAATACTTTAGATAAAAATACTTGAGGTGTTAGGTATAAATACTCTGGATGTTTATATATAAATACTTGGTAGTTGCTTAGTTGGCTGTTAATACTTTTTCATTGTCTAGGTTTTTGGAATGCATGGATGGTGTGAAACCGGGAGGTATTCTTACTGATCAGTGTGCAAGCATTGAATCTGGTATACGACATGTATTGGGACCTGAAATAGTACATAGATATTGTTCTTGGCATATTTTGCACAAGCTCCCTAGCAAATGGGGATTTGTGTCTGATAATGTTAAGTCCAATAAAGTTCAGGAGAAAAAAACTGCAAAGTCCGATAAGGTTAAGGAGGTTGTATACAAGTCGAAAACCAAAGAAGATTTTGAAGAAAAGTGGTTGAAATTAATGGATGAACTCGGAAAGGAAAATGATTCCTGGTTTAGAGGGATATTTGCATTAAGAGAGAAATGGGTACCAGTATTTTTAGATGGGCAATTTTGGGCTGGAATGACTAGTACCCAAAGGGTAGAAAGTATGAACCATTTCTTGAATTCTTACCTGACAAAGAGAGAGAGTCTTAAGGATTTTGTTGAGAATTTTGAAGCAGCTCTGAAAAGTATTTGGCAAAATGAGAATGATGCTGATCACAAATCGAAATATAGAATTCCTATGCTGCATTATGGATTGCCGATGGAGGCTCAGTTTCAGCGTAGTTATACAAATGATATTTTTTACAAATGTCAACAACAATTCAGAAAATGTGTTAATTTGTCATGCAAATTAATCGAAGAAAAAGACGAAGAAGCATTTTATGAAGTTAGTGATTGTTGGAGCAACATTTTTGTTGTTATTTATAGGAGAGAATTAAGGGAAGTGCATTGTATATGTAGAAAGTTTGAGACAATGGGTATTCTATGTGCACATTCCATCCAAGTTTTAAAGCAAGAGAAGATATTTGTTGTTGAAGATAAATATATTATGAAGCGGTGGAGGAAGGATGTCTGTCGTTACAATTTGTCTATAGTTGACCCACATTTGCCAACTATACCTGAACAAAGCAGGTAAAATAACTGATTAATATTTTCCTTTACCATCCCACATCAACTATGATGTGTTTAGATATTAAATACTTGATGTCTTCAGATATAAATACTTGATGTCTTCAGATATAAATACTTGATGTGTTCAGATATAAATAATTGATGTGTTCAGATATAAATACTTGTTGTGTTCAGATATAAATACTTGTTGTGTTCAGATATAAATACTTGTTGTGTTCAGGTATAAATACTTGAGGTGTTCAGGTATAAATACTTGAGGTGTTCAGGTATAAATACTTGAGGTGTTCAGGTATAAATACTTGATGGGTTCAGATATTAATACTTGATGTGTTCAGATATAAATACTTGTTGTGTTGAGATATAAATACTTGAGGTGTTCAGCTATAAATACTTGATATGTTCAGATATTAAATATTTGTTACAGGTATATATACATAAGCTGATATAATTAAATACTTGATATTATTGTTTTTACATTTTTCTTTAGGCTCTATCAATTGACAATGGCTACAAATCCAATAATTCAAGAGTTGCTTCATCTTGGCAGTCTTAACGAAAATTTGCATAGTGCAGTTTTCAATGGTTTCCAGGAATTGAGAAACATAATATTAGGTTTGTTATTTTGTTTCATATAATTTCTTTAATTATGTTTATATTTGAAATAATTTTTTTATTGATATTTGGTATTCAAACTTGTATGAAACTAGCAAATGTCAATGGTGAACAAAGTGGTGCAAAAGTAACTTCTCAAGTTGTGGGGAGACCAGCTAGAGGTAGAAACAATAAAAATATTTCAGCAGTTACAAGAACAGGTATAAATACGTACTGTTTCTGATATCAATACTTTATGATTTTGATATCAATACTTGATGTATTCAGGTATAAATACTTAATGTATTCACGTATAAATACTTGCTGATTCCAGATATAAATACTTGATGTGTTCAACATTTTATAGGTGAAGTAATTAATGATGAAGTGAACGTTCAGGCGGTAGTTACTTGTTCAGGAACAGGTATTGGGGAAAAAACTATTTATATTTTTCAACATAACTCATAGTATAGTTACATATAGTTGTTATAATTGGTATTAATACTTTTTTATATTTTGAGGTGATACAATGCAAGAAGAAAATGTTGAGACTGTGCTTAGTGGAACACAATCTGCATCATCTGATCAACAGACTAATACTGTAGTGAATTATCAACCATCTACAAGTTTACTACCACCTGCTAAATCTAAAAAAAGAGGACGCCCGCCAAAAAGTACAATTAAGAGTAAACTTGATATTGCCATTGGCAAAATGATTACAAAGAAAAAAAAGGAGAAGGAAAAAAAGGGGAAGGGAAAAAAAAGGTAAAGGAATAAAAGAAGGAAAAGGAGAAGATATTAATACTTCAATTTAATTGTATAGATATAGATAGAAAAAATGATAATATAGATGTTCATAGAAATACATTTCATATAGTATATTTTTGTTGATTTTCTTTACATTAATAGAGGCAGAGGAACTATGAGAAGCAATATATTGTACAAATTTTTTTTCATCTATAGTTGATATAGTTTACTAATTCATTATGTTTTCTTTTTTATTTGTTTCAAAGTAATAAATACTTCGTGATATAGCACAAATTCATCATTTAAAAAAAATTATAACACATTTATGTTATTATAAAAATTATAACACAAATTTATCAGATATAAATATTTGTTTGTTCATATATAAATACTTGGTTTGTTCAGGTATAAATAATTGATAGTTTCACATATAAATAATTGGTAGTTTCACATATAAATATTGGATTCTTTGTGTATGAATACTTGCTATTTAGCTAATCAATACTTGGTATCATCAGCATGCATATTTTAGTAAAGAAGACTTGAGCGTAGGTCCAATGGGTTTAACCACCGTCGATTTGCTTTAAGATCGTGTGGAATGCTTTAAACTTCGTGCGAGCTTGTTTCACTTGTCGTGCGCAAATATCTTAAACTAGATCTGACGGTCATCTTACTAGTTGAACCTAAAAGTAGGTCCGATGGGCATCGGACCTACTCCGTTCTCTTTAAAGAAATGCTTGGAGATGATTGTTATAATTAACGAAATGGAGACGGTCCTCGCATTAAATGGTCCCCACACATTCATATTTGAAATTATATTCATATGGGTTGCGCCATTTCGTGTGATTGAACCTTCACATATGCGTCATTTCATATGATAGAGTATTTATATTTGTACCACTTCGTATCTACCTCGAAACGGTGCGCCTTTTGGACCGTGTTCAACTAATGTCATCAACTTCTGTCCTTCGATCACATCACCGACTAAGCAATCTCCGTCTTTCGCTCTTTCTCTCTATCTAGGGTTTGTCTTTCCACAACGATCAAAGCACCGATCAAAGCACCGATCGAAGCACCGACCAAAGCACCGATAAAAACGATTGTCTATCCACACCGTCTAAGCACATTTGCCATCCACACCGTCTAAGCACATTTGCTATCCACACCGTCGCAATGATGATTCTACGACAGTTAAGCACCGATAAAAGCGAAGGAAATCCTTCTGAGCAAGTGAGCAACGACGGAACTGTCAGTGTTCCTTCCGAGCAAGTGAGAAACGCGAAAAAGCAGATCGTACTATTTCAAAGTGTGAAACCCACAGAAAAGGCTGATGAAGGTACAATCTGTTATTTCTGAGAAATTTTCAACAATTTTCGAGTATTAAATGTAATTTTAGGTATAAATACCTTAGGTTTTAGTTGTAAATGATGTCTGACTTTTGAATTAGGAACAGAGAGAGTAATTTCTTGTTCTGAGAAATCACCACAAGTTACAATCTGCTCGATGAAACCCGAAGAAGGTACAATTTGTTAATTTTTTGAAATTTTGAACAATTTTTGAGTAATAGATGTAAATTTAGGTATAATTTTTGAGTAATTTATTCCTCATATTTTAGGAGTACATGAAATTTTAGTTATAAATACCTTAATCATTAGTTAATAGCTGTGCATAAATACTTGTCAGCTATAAATACTTGATATGTTCAGATATAAAAACTTGACTTGTTCTGATATAAATACTTGAATTGTTGAGATATATAATACTTGATGTGTTTAGTGTGTAGGGTTTAGGAGTAATACCTTATATTGTCAGATATAAATACTTGATTTGTTGAGATACTTGATGTGTTTAGGGTTTAGGGTTTAGGGTTAAGGAGTAATACCTTATATTGTCAGATATAAATACTTGATGTGACTTGTTCAGATATAAATACTTGATGTGTTCTGATATAAATACTTTATGTGTTGAGATATAAATGCTTGATGTTTCAGATATAAATACTTGTTAGATTCATAATAATACCTGATATGATCCAGCATGCACACTCAAATATTTAATATAAATATTGGACTCTTTATATATGAATACTTGTTACTTATTTATGACTTTTCAATCAGGAAAACTAGAAGTTGCGAAATTAGTAGAAGTTGCTAAACGTGGTCGTGGACGCCGACCTGGTTATAGGAAAGGTAATTATTAAATACCTATTTTAATTGTTGGACATTAACACCTTATAATGTTGCTATCTGTACATTTTTACATATGTATAATTACTATATTAAATATTAGTAATTATACATACTTGGTATGTTCAGCTATGTTCAGATATAAATACTTGGTATGTTCAGCTAAAATAGGTATTTTAATTGTTTGACATTAATACCTGATATGTTTAGATATAAATACTTGGTGTGTTCAGCTATAAATACTTCATATGTTCATATATGAATACTTGATGTGTTCATATATTAATTGATATGTTTAGATTTAAATACTTGGTAGTTGTTTAATAATACCTGATATGTTAAGATATAAATACTTGTTGTGTTCAACATAAATACTTCATGTGTTCAGATATAAATACTTCATGTATTCAGATATAAATACTTGATGTGTTCAGATATAAATACTTGATGTGTTCAGATATAAATACTTGTTGTGTTCAGCTATAAATACTTCATGCTTTCATATATAAATACTTGATGTGTTCAGATATAAATACTTGTGGTGTTCAGCTATAAATACTTGATATGTTCAGATATAAAGAAAACTCTTCTAACACTTGTTGAATTGAGATTAACCACTAAACCTTCTCTGTTTTTTCTTATATGTAGGTACAATCTGTTAATTTAAAATTGCAATTTAATAATTACCTTATATTAAATATTTGTTATGTTGTTTATTCTTCATAGGTGATCCACCAATAAAACCACGAAGGGTGTCAGATTCTTGTATAAAGAACAAATGCTGTGTTGACACCGCTATGAGGTTCTTTCACTTGAGAGTTTTGAAGAAACTAAACGAGCATCACATAAGGTTATTAGCAAAAACTCCTTTTCTCCACCTCTTTGGATTTCCAAAAGGAACTGAAGTGAACAACGCCATCTTACATCAAATTCTGTTGATGTGGGATGGTAAAGGATCTTTCATTTTCAAGACTGGCAGTGGTGCAAGCACTACTGCCCACTCTCTCAAATTTACTGCAGATGAAGTGGCTTTAGTGATGGGTCTTTCCACAGAAGGGAAACCCGTACAATACAAGAGGGACTGTGTGACTCTATACGGTCTCCGGACGAGACATTTTGGGAGAGGTACCGGTGAGATCACTCGCAGAGAACTTGATGATGCAATTGCGAAAGCAGTTGATGATACGTCATTGTGTTCAGAAATTAACGATAAAGTTGCTGATGTTGTACGATTACTGGTGCTGTATTTGTTTACAACTATATTGTTCCCGCAATCTACTGGGAATGTGCCAATTCACATGTTCGGCATCGCCGAAAATCTGAAAAAACTCAAGTTTCTGAACTGGTCTGAGTCGGTGCACCAAATGTTGATGGACAACATTCCTCATAATGCTGCATGGTGTAAATTGAAAAAAGATGGAGAGGAAGTTGTTGTAGAAAGTTCTCAAGAAGAATTTGCTAAGAAAAAGAAGAAGCCGAAAAAGGCTTCAGGTACACTGCCAGGGTGTGCTTTGGCTTTGATTGTAAGTCATAGGAACTTTTATTCTAACCTAATAATTATTTTATCTGTTAATCATCAAATGAAATATAAGGGTAAATACTTGGCATGTTTGTTCTAAATACTTGTATGTTTAGATATAAATACTTGATGTGTTCAGATATGAATACTTGATGTATTCATATATTAATTGATATGTTTAGATTTAAATACTTGGTAGTTGTTTAATAATACCTGATATGTTAAGATATAAATACTTGTTGTGTTCGATATAAATACTTTATGTGTTCAGATATAAATACTTGATGTGTTCAGATATAAATACTTGAGGTGTTCAGCTATAAATACATGATCTGTTCAGATATAAATACTTGAGGTGTTCAGATATAAATACTTGAGGTGTTCAGCTATAAATACTAGATATGTTCAGATATAAATACTTGAGGTGTTCAGATATAAATACTTGAGGCGTTCAGCTATAAATACTTGATATGTTCAGATATAAAGAAAACTCTTCTAACAATTGTTGCATTGAGATTAACCACTAAACCTTCTTTGTTTTTTCTTATATGTAGGCATGGTTCTATGAGCATGTCAAGATAAGAGGTATTTACAATTGTGGTGGACGCATCCCTAGATACCTCAATTGGAAGTTGAATATTACATGGAAGAGGGCAACTTTAGAGCCTCACTTGAGGGATATGAAAGTTTCAGATGTGAACAGCAATCCACTGAAAAGGGGCAGAGGCGAGAAACTGATTTTTCATGGGTTTACTGCACATAAATTCTTGCATCTTATTAAAAGGTATGCGCCTCTTCAGAGTGTGTCGAACCTGAAGTTTCATCACTTGTTGAAAGAAATGACTCCAATTTTCTGGCTTTTTGCCATGGAACCTTGCCAAGAACTTATTGATCTAAATGAAAAATAGAGGTTTGACAATTTGTCATTTGAACAAGATGAACACCCACAACTTCCAGAAATGTCACAGAAATCTGCAAGCAAATTGGTGGAGTTTGTTACTGCTATTGAATGGCGCAACCACATAAGCAAGAGGTTAATGGAATCACGTAAGTTTTTTTTATTAATTTTATAAGAATAAATATTTGGATGCACCATTGTTTATGCTTTAATATTTCAGTATTAATATTTGAAAGTGTCATTATGCACATTTTTAATTATATGTTTTATTTTTCTTTGTAGCTCGTAAAGAGGTTAAAGGTGATAAGCAAGAGGAGAAGAAGAAAGAGACTGATTTCTCTTCTAAGAAATCAAGTAAGTTTTTTTTAGTTTTATGTGTTATGTTTTATGTTTTTTCAACATTATGATGATTGAACTACATTGTACAGATGTTTATTACTGCAAACAAACTTTAAACATAGCTTTGTTAGTGTTCTTTTTAGATTGGTAATTTCACAATAATACTTGATATGTTCATATATAAATACTTGATGTATTCAGATATAAATACTTGATGGTTTTAGATATAAATACTTGTTGTTTCAGATATAAATACTTGATATGTTCAGATATAAATACTTGATGAGTTCAGATATAAATACTTGATGTGTTCTGATATAAATACTTGATTTGTTCAGATATAAATACTTGATGTGTTTTAGATATAAATACTTGATGTGTTCAGATATAAATACTTGATGTGTTCAGATATAAATACTTGTTGTTTCAGATATAAATACTTGATGTGTTCAGATATAAATACGTGATGTGTTATGTTTTATGTTTTTCAACATTATGATGATTGAACTACATTGTACAGATGTTTATTACTTCAAACAAACTTTAAACATAGCTTTGTTAGTGTTCTTTTTAGATTGGTAATTTCACAATAATACTTGATATGTTCATATATAAATACTTGATATGTTCATATATAAATACTTGATGTGTTCAGATATAAATACTTGATGTGTTTAGATATAAATACTTGATGAGTTGAGATATAAATACTTGATGTGTTCAGATATAAATACTTGATGTGTTTAGATATAAATACTTGTTGTTTCAGATATAAATACTTGATGTGTTCAGATATAAATACTTGATGTGTTCAGATATAAATACTTGATGTGTTCAGATATAAATATTTATGTGTTCAGATATAAATACTTGATTAATTCAGATATAAATACTTGATGTGTTCAGATATAAATACTTGATTAATTCAGATATAAATACTTGATTTGTTCAGGTATTAATACTTGACATCTTGAGCTATAAATACTTGGTAATTCAGATATAAATACTTGATGTTCTGCGATATAAATACCTGATATTTCTCATCAGCATTGATTTGTTTTTTCTAACAGCTCCTGCACATGGTAAACGTAAGCTTTCTGAAGTCAAGAACAGCAGTGGTAAAGCTGATAAAGAAGGAACAAAGCCATCTCAAGTCAGCAAAACACCTCCTAGCGGGAAACACAAGAGGAAATTGGACTACAGTGTAACCCCTACACCTTCAGTTAGGAAAGATGCACCAAAGAAGCCTCCCAAAAGAGAAGTAGATCAAATTAAAGTTGAAGAAATAAGAAACCAGAAAAGGAGGAGGAGTCCTAGAATACTAGAAGCTGAAGAAGAAAAGAAAAGAGTAATGCAAGGAGGTGAGAAAGAAACGCAAAGAAGGGAAGACATTGGTGAACAGAAAGAGAGGAGAAAGAAGAGAAGAGAAGAGAAAGAAACAAAAACAAAAGAAGAGAAGAGAAGAGAAGAGGAGTCTTTAGATGAGGAACGAGAACCGAAAGGGAAGGAGTTTTTGGGAGAAGTACTATTGTGTCAAGAGGCAGGAGAGGAAGAAAAAACAACAGGTGAGGATGTTGTAGTAGAAGATGTTGATTATGAAACAGAAGGGGAGGTAGACGGGCTAAGTAGTCAATTCAGTGATCTGAACTAACTTGTAGAAACAATAGTTGCTTCAGTAGATAAACCAAATGAAGAGGGAGGAAACAATGTGAATTCTGAAGTGGGGATGCAACAAAGAGAAATTGCAATCCCCACTGTAGTGCGAGAAGTTGTGAAAGAATCTAGGGTGGAAGGAGTGTGAAAGAACCAGCGGTCGGGCAAGAAGTTGTAGTGCAAGAAGTTGAAAAAACTGGAGTGAAAGAAGTTGGGCAAGAAGTTGAACGACCTGTAGTGAAAGAACCAGTGGTTGTTAAGGAGCCTGGAGTTGATGTAGTTGGGCAAAAACCTGTAGTGCCAGAAGGTGGGCAAGATGCTGTATTGGAAGTTTCACAAGAATCAGCGATTGATCTTTCTAAAATGGATCATCCAACTTTCGGCCTTGGATTTACCCCGCCTGGCCCCAAACTGCAACCAGAAGTTGTGAAAGAATCTGGGATAGAAGAAGTTGTGAAAGAACCAGCGGTCGGGCAAGAAGTTGTAGTGCAAGAAGTTGAAAAAACTGGAGTGAAAGAAGTTGGACAAGAAGTTGAACGACCTGTAGTGAAAGAACAAGTGGTTGTTAAGGAACCTGTAGTTGATGTAGTTGGGCAAAAACCTGTAGTGCCAGAAGGTGGGCAACATGGTGTATTGGAAGTTTCACAAGAATCAGCGATTGATCTTTCTAAAATGGATCATCCAACTTTCAGCCTTGGATTTACCCCGCCTGCCCCCAAACTGCAACCAAATCCAAAAAAAGAGAAAGAACCAAACCCCAAGGATATTATATATAAGAGAAATCCGAAGGCAAAAAATACACGTCAACCACCAAAACGTAGGAGTTACAAACCGAGGAAAGCAAAGAAACAAATAAGAGAGGTAGAAAGTACTCCTGAGATGGAGATAGTGGCAGCAGAGGAAGAAATAGAAAATTTGCCTTATATTGCCGATTTACCTCCATTGGATATTCCTTTTGATGATTGGGTTGAGTCAGCTGTTATTGAAACAGAGGTAAAAATTGAAACAGTGCCTATCAAATCTACCGAATTTTATAAAGACTGGAGTTATGGTAGAGATAGCTTGTTTGCTGACAATGGTAGCTTGCCATTAAGTGAACCGATGGAAATGCCCGATGAAAAATGGGATTATGGATTTAGGAATATCCTCAGTGAGCAACAATGCAGACTTCTTGATGATTGGGCTATTAAGTACTTTCAACTTGAGCTGAATGAAACAGATTATGCATTCAAGAACTCAGAGTTGAACATTTTTGCCACTGTTGCACAATTTTATGATTTGTTGTTCAGTAAGAGCTTCATTGGTTCAGAGGTAAACAATTTAAAATTTACTTTGTTGATAAATTGATGTGTTCAGATATAAATACTTGATGTGTTCAGATATAAATACTTGGTACATATATATTTAGGGTTTTGGGTTAGTTGTAAATACTTGATGGGTTCAGATACAAATACTTGGTAGATCAGATATAAATAATTGATGTGTTCAGATATAAATACTTGATGTGTTCAGATATAAATACTTAGTACATAGATATTTAGGGTTTGGGGTTAGTTGTAAATACTTGATGGGTTCAGATACAAATACTTGGTAGATCAGATATAAATACTTGTTGTGTTCAAATATAAATACTTAATGTGTTCAGATATAAATACTTGATATGTTCAGATATAAATACTTGTTGTGTTCAGATATAAATACTTGATGTGTTCAGATATAAATACTTGTTGATGTGTTGATTCTTTGCAGATGGTTGAAATTGCATGCCAACTAATGCAAATTGAAGTACCAGTTGATGAAGAATGGTTCTTTTTGACATCTTATGTTTCAGTAAGTTTTACTCTTTTATTTGTTAATGATCAACTGAAATTGTATACCACTTTTTTCTTTTATTTGTTAATGATTCTTGAATTTTTATTTTTATTTGTTATTCTGTAGAACCTAGCACCGAAAAGACAATATTTACAGCTTTTGAGAGATGCACCACAGTTGTTCGGCCCTCAATTTTCAACTGCAAGATGACTTTTTATTCCCCTGTGTGGTCTTGATCATTGGATACTTGCTGCGGCTGATTTGCATAACCAAGAAATTCACATGTACAACTCTTGTCTAGATAAATCGAATGACTACTATTTTAAGCCGCACAGAGAAACAATTAGATGGGTGAAAACATTTTTGGCTTGGAGACTTGGTGAGTTTAATCTTATTTATTTTTCTTCTTACATTTTGTAAATACTTAGGATAGTAAAACATTGTCTGAATCATCAGACCATAAATACTGATGTGTTCAGCTATAACTACTTGAAGTGTGGCAGATATAACTACTGTCTGTGTTCAGATATTAAATACTTGATTGTGTTCAGATATAAAATTTGATTGTTCAGATATAATATTTGA